>VSMD01133353.1:0-135842 GCA_008750895.1 Mirza zaza
AAACATAAAAAGAGAGCCTGACATCGTAACCTTCCCAGTCCCTTACAACACTGTGGTTCTCTAATTATCAGAATAAACTCAGTGAGTTCATGCCCCTTCACTTTGCTCATTGTGTTAAGTGTTAAATTCACTAATTCTACTATATGCCAGGTGGAACTCAGGGGTCATTTCTTAATTAACCTGGTTCTTATATGGCATTCATTCATTTTTGGCATTTCTGACATTTTATCAGCTAAAATGCTTTCATATTTAAATAGCTTATCAGCAGCATTTTAGTTAAACTGGTACAACAAGGATAATGTTCTTAACCTATAATGAAGATCTAGTAACATCTTTTGGTACTTCAATTTCAACCAACTTAATTACTTCAATAATAAGACAAACACTCTGGGTTTAAAGCTTTTATAGTCTCAAATTTAGATGACTCAGTTTATGAGCCCTGAACGTCTTATGTTGAAAACAAATTAATATCATTGAATCTTGAAGTTATGGCTCTGATAATTGCATGTATAATTTAATTCAGTTGAAATACACCAGTGAACAGGAACATAAATCTGTCGAAAAATTAGCATTCTACAGAAGATAGTGTAGTTTGTTTGTCATGGCCTTCACATATTATGTGTCCTAGACTAAGTTATAAAATCACCTTGAACGTTTTTTCTTCTGCTAATGGAGAAAATAACAGTACTTTTCTCATACAGATGTTGGGAATATTAATAGAAATTGTGCAGTTAAGATATTCAGTGCAGTGTTAGATAAAACAATAATTACTCAATAAATTTTATCTAAGAAATGTCCTAGAAAAAATACAGAATCATGTTTTCGATCTATTTCTTGAGAACTACCTTCCAGGGTTAATATACAGGTAGATCGTTTCTAAGCTGTTTTTTTTTTTTTTAAAGAAATAGAAGCCAGTCCACCTGTACCCCCCACCACGAAATTCTGTTGCACCTCACTCTGATAGCAGTAAGTTTGAAAGATCCTGTAGAGGTGGAAGTTAGTTTTTCTTAAACATCAACAGGAGGATTTGCCAAGTCAAGTAACTACTAGTTTTGACAATAGCTCACACCTCCCCAGACATTTTCTCAGAATGATGCAAGACTTCTTGGAATAGTCAAAGGGATCACTGATGTTTTGCTTTATCTATAAGTATAGCCCTCCATAATGAATTTTATGTAGAATAATGTACAGGAATTGCATGTGAATGCTTACTAAATAGAAATATAAGAAATCGAAGTCAACATGAGTAAAATTCTCATTAATAGTTTAATGGGACCCTATAGAGATTGTTGACCCTCTCTGCCTAACAATAGACTTTAAAATATTAATTATAGTTTTATATCTAGGTAGAATTTCTTTTACATATACTCTAGCGAGAGCTTGCAATCAGTTATTAGGAGTTATAATTAACAATCCACAAAGATCTCTCCTCCTGCACTGTTGGAACAGGCAGATAATATATTAGAAAGTTCCAGTCTTATGGACAGAAAGTAATTGTTCATCTGAACTCATTTATTTTAGAGTAGTGTCATTTCTCTAAATATAGTTCAATTTCACATCTATTTGTTGACATTATAATAGAGTAACCATCAATTTTAATGGCTTTTAATTTGGTGAAAAAATGATTTAGATTATTTTATGGAAATCAGACTAAGTAAAAGTGAATCATTAGGAACCAAGCAGCATTTATGAGGATGTTGTGGAAGCCTTGGTGAGATTTGTCTTAAATGTTATCTGACTCATTCACTGACAAATATTGATCAATTAAATTAGTCCATATTTAGTGAGAAACATAAAATAAATATATGTGTAAGGAAAATGAATGTTGTTCATATTCAGGTGGTAGAACAGTTTATAAATTAATTAAATTCAACAAGTGCCAATGACTATTAAATATTATGCTAGCACTGTCCATATGAATATGAATAATTCATGGCATCAATCCTTGTGCTACAGTGTAAAGGGTACAGACTTCAAAGTGAGAAAAGCCTTACTTTAAACTGTAGGTTAGTTACTTTGCCCTGTAACCTAGATGTTTACCCTATCTGAGATTGAGTAAACAAAGAAAATAATTCTGATAATGCCACTGCAATAATAGTCCAGGTGCCCAAGATATTATTCGAGATAAACAGGAAGATTTAAACCTGAGTCACAGGCTCTAGTGTATTGAGAATATATCTGTCACAATATATATGGTCCTGGAAGATAAATCCTCTGTAATCTGATGTTGAGCTTTTCAGTTTTGTGTCATTGGTTTATGTTGTTGCTTTATCCTTTGACTCCATTTGGGCTCCACATGTATACATATATTTTCGTCATCAGCCCAGCCCCTCTGATGTTTCAGAGCAGAATATCTATTCAACACCACTCAGTGTACATGAATTATCTCTTCTCATTCTTTTCACCATGACTCTCTTCTTTTTCATAAGGTTTTCTTATACCATCAGGCATTAAAGGCAAAAATTCTAGCAAAAGTCTTGGCTTTTGCTAGCTACTTGGTCTAAAGTGTAGTGTGTAGCTGAAAAGAAGCCACCTTTCAAGATATGTTTAAGAGTCAGGACTTCATGACTTGTTGACAAATTGGCTTTAATAGGTAAAGAAAATAAAAATATGAAGGGAGACTCTGGTTGTGGCTTCAAAATTATGTAAATAGTGGAGCTATTTACTGAAATGGGGAAAATTAGGTGATAAACAAGTTTGGATGGGGAGGTAGAATTAGGAGTAGTATTTTAGATGGGGTAAGTTAGACATGCCTACTGTATACCCAACTGAGAAAAAGTTTCCAAAAAGAAAAATTTACAGAATAAACTAGCATGCTTTAAAATTTAATCTGAATAAAATTCATTAGGGTGGAGGGCTGAAATATTGTCAATCAAGTCCTCACTTCTAAATAAAGGAAGATTTTAGACCTAAAGCTATACAGCTTATAGGAATATAATATAATGCTACAACTAATCTATCATCGTCAGTTTTATTTCATGAAAAATGCATATTTACAATTAATTATCACTGTTTTATTCATTCAATATTCAATATGTATAGTTCATTTATTTGTCCAGGAGCTAAGAACTTTGAATAAGACAGATATGGCTCCTATCTTTATGGATTTTATATTCTATTAGGGGAGTCAGATAAAAAGAGGTTAACACAAATAAAATAATGTGAAGATACAAACAAGAATCTGACAGAAATAATATTGGATAGGACATTCTTTAATGAAGATTTTAGAGAAGGTCTCCTTGTGGATTACATTTTGGCTCAGATATAACTAATGACAATGAACTAGCCATGTAAACAGTGAGGATAATTATATTTATGTACTTGAGAAGAAACAGAATGTCAATATCCCTGAGTTGGAACAAAACTGATCATGATCAAGAACCCAAAGAAAACCAAAGTGGTTTGACTGTATTTCAGAAGGGCATATGAATACATAAGAGGTTGTATAAATTGACTACAAAAAAGTCATAGGGAAATATGTAGGTACTTTAAGTAGATTGGAATTAATTCTAAAAGTGATGAATAGTCATTAAAGAATTTTAAGCAAGAAAGCAATAGTTCCTGATATGGCCTTAAACTCTGTTTTGCAGATGCGTAAAGAATAAATTGGAAGAGGGGAATAGAGGGAGTAGGAAACCATTTACTTTCAAATTATACTTACCATGCAACATAATATATATATATTTTATATCATGGTATGTAGTTATAGATTTGGTACATAATAATGCTAATTAATTTAATTACCTATGTTATTATATATTGTTATATTAATCACTTTTTCTTGAAACATGAATAAAGTATCCTCTATTAGAAAAAACTAATAAAGAATATATGTTATATTTCTTTTTCATTAAAAAAACTTTTTCTTTTGGGTATGCCACTTCACTAGATTAATAGAATAATGATATTAATAACAGGTGTACCTCATATCATTTTTTCTTGTTTTATTTAAGTTTGTGCCTCAATTTAAAAATCCTTCTTAACTTTAATTATTAAGAAAGTAATGCCTGCAATCTTAGCTGAATTATTTATTTTCTTATCAATATTGATTTGAATAATCTTGTGCTATGATTAAAGTATTAATATATCTTTGTTGCTTCTTTAAAAATAGGTTAATGTCAAGATATTCATTAATACTTTATACTAAAAGTATACTAAAAGTACGATAGTCTTTTAACTATTAATATTATATTAGCCAGATAATACCATGTATTAAAAGTTCCGTTCTAAAATTTAATACACTTGAACTTTACTATAAAGTTCGTTATTAGCACTGCTTATGTAAGACATGACTATTCCATTCAGGTTTCACAATAAATACTTTCTAGTCCATATACACTGATGTAAGCAATCATTTGGTCCATTACAAACAACATGACATTCAAGGCACTGTTCTTTCTAAGTACACTATTTTCTTCCAGCCATTAGACAGTAGTTAGATTAGACACTAGTTCTAACATAATGGTATAATTCATGAGACACAATTAGACACTAGTTCTAATATAATGGTATAATTTATTAAATAACGTAAATTATCATATAAAGAATATGCAGATTTCCTTGAGTCTGACCATTTGCTTTAGTCTAATGATGAAAATCAGAAGTACCGTAAACTAATGGAGGGAGGATAATTGGAAGAAGGAGTTTATATGAGGGAGGCTGCAAAGGCAAGAGTCCTAAAATCTGTTATCTGAGGAAAATTGTTTTCCAATATTTTCCTTATTGATTGATCAGTTACATACATACACTTTTAAATATATACACTAATACAGCAAGATTATGTAATACAAAGATGTGGGGGAATTTCTTCTCATGTTGTGTAATGGTGAATCATAAACTTAGTAGTATGAAACCCCAAAAGCATGGAATGATTAAGCAGTAAAACTAGGAGTTGCTAGTGATGGGAATAGCTGTTACGCCAATTGTTCAAAGCAGTGAGGAAGCTTAGCGGTTAAAATTTATAGGCTTTTGAGCCAGATTGCCTGGATTTGAATCTTTGTTAGTAAAGCGATCTTGTGTAACTTAATATCTCCATGTATCAGTTTACTATTATAGTATATAAAATGAGAATAATAATTTTACCCAATTTCTTTAGGTTTGGGGAGAGTTAAAAAGTGTTTATATATGTTTTACAAATGAGGACTATGTCTAGTAAGTGCTATATATGTTTCAAATATTCCAATTATTAATCAGAAAGCCCCGCATTCCATCTACTTAAGAAGCTCTTTGTATTTCTTTAATCTGAATGTCCTCAGCCAGTATCTTTGTGATGAATTATGCTTATTTTGTTGTCTGCATGAGTTTTGTTGATGAGAAGAATGATTTATTACAGTTTGCTACGACTGTGTTGGATAATTACAGTGATATTGGGTATCATAATTATCCCTGACTTTAATGGAATTTCCTTTAATATTTCATCATTAAGTATTTTGTTTACAGCAATTTCTGCTAGATAATTTGCAGCAAGTTGAGAAACCATCTTTCCATTTATAGAAAATTAAGAGTTTTTTGTTTCAAATCAGAAATGAATATTCAATTTTAATAGTATCCTGGTAGCAGATCCACCTTTAAGTCCAGTGAGGATGGCATTCTGTTTACATATGTCTTATTTACATATTTCAGATACTATTTACCTTTACCTTATATCCACTGAATATTTTTCTCCCTTCTCCTACAGAAATGGTTGTACTTCTCTGAATCACAGTCCCCCTACTTGCCAGAGTCTAACTAACATATTTTTTGTGAGTTTGTGTATCAAAATTCACAAGCACTAGAGTGATTAAAAAGGCAATCTCTCTGCAAATACATTTATATAATGTTGCTTAAATATATAAATATAGACTTATATATTTAGATTGGGCTTTTTATATTTAGATTGGGCTTTATAACCAATATACCCACAAGTCAGAAAGTGACTTTCCTTCTTTCCTTAATACCTATAAATATGAAGATTTAAGCCATAGAAGAGATATTATGTTAGTTTCCTAGGAAGAGCTTATAGGCCCTGGTCCTCTAAAGGAACAACAATAATATTGCATTATTATTACAATATATTGCATTATTATTATTTTATTTTTACTATTATAATTTATTGCCATTATTGTTATACTTAGTTTTTTGGATGAAGTTTATTTTCTATTATGATCCTCTCAAGGTATAGCCTTTGTTGTGTAATTCATTTGTCTAATTATAACCGGGCAAAAAAGATGGCAGATTTTTATTGAATGCATGCAAATAACTACATTGCTATGAAAAGTCAAGTCACTTAGAAAAAGTATTTGTTCCTAAATTCTGTGGGATCGGTGAGAAAAAGATATCATTCTAGAAGTGTTTTGCTTCAGTTTATATAAGCATGGACTGCTAAGGTCAGGTTTAGAAATAGGAAATTAGGAAGAATATAAAAGGCTTCCTCTTATGCCTATTAGAATATAGACAATAGCACAATAAAACAATATTTCAAAACAGACACCAAAATTATATTCTTATTAGTTTTGGGGTCTTTTTTATCAGTATAGTCATTGTATTTTTCTGTAAGGTTTTTGACAGTCATGTTTCATTTAATCCTGTACTCTGGGATAAAAAAAAAATCATTGAAATCCTCACCCAATCCCTTGAAGAAGTCTGATCAGTGTTTAACAGAATGGTGACATCAGCTCAGAAGCAAAAGTCTTTATTCATGAATCTGTTCCTTGTAATATTATAATTATGAGTATCTGGTATGATCTTTTATAGTAGTCTCACATTGTCCTTTCTCACTTGGGAGAAAATAGATATAGTGTTTGGTGAAAGGATGGGTGGTTCTAGTAAATTTGTTAGAGTAATTAACAGTATCTTGGTGGAAGGTAGCAAAGTTGGTGTATAGAGAGAAATAAACACAAAGTGAGGAAATTAAAAAAAATATTAAAAACATGTTTGAGAAATAATGCTGTGAGAGAGAGAAAAGAGATCTGAAGGTGACAACAGGAGGATGAGGGTTAAGGAAAGGCTTTAGTTATGCTGTTTTCCCCCTTTAGTTGCAGGGACTTTAATAATAAGTGGAAAAGACTACTTGAAAGGCACAGGTTTAAAAGATACAATAAATAAAGGATTTACTTTTGGGTAAGCTTTATGAAAGAGAGAATCTGCTCGTTCCACAATAGGAAGTGTGGTAAAATAATTTTAAATCTAGAATTGTCAAAAAACTTATGAAAACTAAGAAAAAAATTCACCGATGCTTTTAATTGAAAGATCGGAGAGAAAAATAGGTCAGGAATGCCGCCTAAAACCCTGATCTATGAACAAAGACATGAACAAGTAAGCTTTTCTTTGGTGATGATGTGTCAATGTAAGTTTATCGATTTTAAAAAATGTAACACTCTGGGGGTGGGGGGAGTTGTTAAAGATGAAGTTTGCATACTTATGGGGGCAGGGAGTTTATGGGAAATTTCTGCATCTTCCTATCAGTTTTTCTGTGATTCTAAAACTGCTCTAAAAATAAAGTGTTTTATTTTTTAATAAAATTTTTAAAGATGTGGCAAAAAACCAATTACTTGAAGGGATGAGTCAACACGTTGAATGCATTCAATCTCTGTGTCAGTCCATTTCTATGTTCCTCTATACAAATATTTTTCTGCTAGGAGCAAAGTGACCTGGGGTTTTGAAACTGAAAAGTGACCAGATAACTCATCTTTGCGTTCTTCCCTGCACCAGAAAGGGGCAAAGAATCAATACTCTGAATTACATTTTGCATTCATATGCTGCACATGCCCACTCAGGGAGACAGTACAAAATAAACCTCAACCTGATCATGTTTCTTTTTTTTCCTTCTACCTCCTTTTCAACTCAGAAAAGCATTCTTAATTTGATGATTTACATATAATACCAAATATAAGTGTTGCGACTCTTTTAGAATAGTTTTATTTATTAAGAACTTGATTACAATTTGAATATATTTTATTTTAAGATAAATTTTTTCCTATGAGAGTACAGTCTCCACATAATGCCACATTGATAATTCCTATACCAACCACCTTCAGAGCCCTGTTGGATAAAAGATAATTTTAATGTCAATTGGTAGGAGACTTTGCTCCACACATCTTCAGAGACCCAAGCTCCTTTCATCTAATGGTTCTTCCTTTTTTCTAGGGCATCAGAATAAGTAAGTATTCTGTTGGATTCTCTGTGTATGGCCACAGAGGAAGAAGGAGAGGGAGAATGAAAATGGCACATGCTCTTCCTAACTCTTTTAGCCTAGGGAGATGACACAATTTCCATTTGTATCTCTTGGTAGTAACTGTTTGCATTGGTCCAGCTAGATTTAAGAGAGCCTGAAAATGTAGTCTAGAAGGGTGTGAAGAGAGAGTAGAGCACTGAGCGTGGATGTAATTGTAGTTTCTGTCATGAATTATCCTTTCATGTGACAACTAAAAAAATAAATCACAACACAATACACAAATTCATGTTAGTTCTTTACAGGGACGAAACCCAGTCACTGTCATTACACTGACAAGAGTATCAAAGAGGAATATAAGAAAAAAATGTCAGTAAAATATTTTGTGCTAGAACTGCCTGCAAAGTAAACTTGAACCTATCTTTGGAAGGAGAATGCTTGAAACAGGAGTTAAGTCAAAGAAAGGGGAAAAAAATATACCTTCATACCTAATAACCTCATCATTGTTGTGTACATGTCACCAAAAGAGAGAGAGAAAGAGAGAGAGAGAGAGAAGGGTGATTTTCTTAGATCCTATACTTATACACTCTTTCCCATAATTTATCTGTATATTATTTAACTCATTCAATCATTCATCCCTTGACCATTAATTAAGTTGATTTATCTTAGCATTTCTATGCTTAGAAGTGCATATCTTACTAAAGCCTTCTAAACTTCTTGATATATATTTTAGCATCAACTCATCAAGTTTCACAAGAAGCCCCACATTAAAATAAAATCCTTTAAATTTGTGGTTTGATGTAGAGAAAATTGAGAACACCATCCAGTCAATAACCATTAAATATTTCTCGTGCTTATTTAGGTCTCATTTTGAGAACTCCAATAATGTTTTGGAATTCTCTCTACAAGCAATTTTTACGTATTTTGTTAGATTTATTCCAAAGGCTATTGTAGTGTCTTGTCATTGTGATAACATTTTTTATTTTTTTACCAGCATAAATTTTTAATTGATTATCAATATAAATACCCATATAATGCTGGTATATTATATTGATATGTTATATCAATATAAATTTATGCTGCTTGATGCTGCATTATTAAAATAGCTTTAAAGTTTTCTGTATTTTTTCATATTTGTGATGTACATGATCAATTGTCTAAGAATCAAAATGTTGTATATTTCTGTATTCATTTTAGTTTCTTTTTTCTTGTTTAGTGTTTTCTAAAGGACTGCTATAAAATGTTGAATATGGGTGTACTTTTTTGGTATAGTTGACTTTTAGGTTAATGTTTTAAATGTTTTTCTATAAGAGTAAGAGTAATGATTAATGTAGATTTTTTTTAATATACTCTATCAAGTTAGGGAAGTTTCTTCCATTCTTAGTTTGTTAAGAGTATATAACATTATGTAATGTTGACATTTATTATTATTTTAATATGCATTCATTGAAGGGATAATATATTATGTTTGGTTCAATGTCCATCACTGTTATAATTTAGTAATTATTTCAAAGACAAACTAACATATTACATAACTTAAAATAAATATAATGTATGTACTAATGTGGAGTTTATAAGACCTCTTATGACCATAACTTAATTTAATAATGCTAAATCCTTTGGAGATAATATCCCTACTCCCATGTCATAGATATTGCAGGTAAGAATACTGATTGTAGACTGAAATCAATCAGCTATTATATGATATATTCAAAACTAATTTTATTATTTTTCCATTACACAATGCTGCATTCTTATAATGTATGAAGATAATTTCCAAAATTATAGAAGTACTTCTTGCAATTTAGTGGTAATATTACTAACTGCATTGTTGTTGGAGTTCAAAATTCATTAAAATACGATATTTAAAAGATAACATATTAAAAAATTAATACCCTAAATGTAATTTCATATCTTATTGAAAAGTAGCTAATAACAGCTGTGTAATATCAGCATTTAATGATAAAATACAATGAATACGCATCTATTCAAAATATATATCTGTGGAATAAAATTAGAACATTGGAAAATGAAAATCACTTCTATTGAAAAACTAACTTTCTAGGACAAATTTGCTATATTCGTTTTCAAATGGACTTAAAATTACATTTAAACTATTGCCCACTTAATTTTAAATTAATTAGGACTGAATGAAAATCTTCATTTATGGATGATAAATTATCTATATTTTCTTAGGGAAAAAAGTAATAAAAGAAACTATGCCACATGAAGAGCAAACTAAAATGATTTTTGCTTCCTTTTTTCCCTAACATTACAGCTGTAACCAATAGTTACTATTTATTATTTTCAGTAACTTTGTCATGCTACAATAGAGGTACATTTTGCAAAGGCATCAAGGGCTGTGTGAATATTTGATATTTTAGAGTCTCGATCTGAACCTTTTTTGGTGGAAAATTCATTAGCAGTTGCTTAGCAACTGAGGTATTTGGTCCGTACTGAGAATTGCTTGACATGTTTTCAGTGGAAAATACTGCCACAGGGAGTAGAAATTTGGGGTTTGGGATTTTTCTATAAAATCTGAAAAATATTAATTGTTCCTTACTAGTAAAATTTTATGTTTGGAAGACATTATAAATTGAAGACTTTTACAACTGAGTCTTTAAGAAAAGCACACACATACACACAATCAAACAAAAAGAGTGTCAAATTAAATGCAAAGCATTTATCATCTTCTAAGTCTCTGGAATCTAAAGATAATATTAGATATTATTTTTTAAAAAATAATATCTTAAAATTAAAACTATAATAAGAAATATATACTGGTAAAAATAGTTGATAACAGTTATTTTGTATAAAATTAATGACCAACTAAGAGGGAAATTCTTTCTATAGAAAGAAACCTTATTGCCAGTAAAAAACAGATATTAATTTTAAAAATTATATACCACTTAGAAACAAATTAATTATTATAGGAAACTACTTTCAGAAGAATAGAACTGTAGAATTAAGACCCTCAGCTTGGAAAATGTTGAGAAATATAAAAGTTTGTTAAAAACTTTTAGTTTCTTATGTAATTGTTCTAATGAAAACTAGTTACTATTTTAAAGTGTGCCTTGTCAAGAAGTACTCATTGTGTCCCTAGTGAGAAAAGTCAGATAAGAATTCATCCCACTTGAAAACTTAAGAATTTTATATTTATTTAAATTCAGTTCAAGAAATAGCAGAAAACACTAAATGGCAATATCATCACTATGATATATTTTCCTTAGTGATTGCAGTTGGTAAATTTTACAGAAGGTCTTCTAACACATATTCAGTACTGGTAAAACAATGCAAATATTTTGAAAATTAGCTGGGAACGTGTTTCAAAATTTCCCATTCTTAATATACTCCTAATTTTTAAAAAATTCAAATTAAAAAAATTAACTCATGTTGTGTAACAACACCACACTTTTATGGCCAAAATACATTTCTCATATTACTTACCTTTCTTAAAACACCTAACATAAAAAATATGTTTTGCTAATATCTAACAATCTCTAAAACTGAGTAGAACTCAACCATTTTGTGTGAGTTGACTTTTTAATGGCCAAGTTCACAGTGCAGAGAGACTTTAACTTTCAGAGATATTCTGAGGTTAGATTGTTTATCCTCCTCTTAGTATTAACTAACATTTAATATTTACTGTTATTAGATGACCTTCAAAGTATTTATGAAGTTATTTAAATAAGGACAAAAATATCTAGAAATAGGCAGTCCAAGTCATGCAGCTAGTATTTAAAAGAGCAGTGTCAAAAACTGTCCAGAGTTTTGAAAATATGATACAAATATTATTTTATTTTTTGACAGTGAGATTCTCGGCTTGATTCCAGACTTTAATTAAACAAATAAACATAGCATGGCTTTAAAATAAAACCAATGAAATCATAAAATTGTCCTATGATATTTTATAGCTACATTATTGCATATAACTTCATATGACTATTATCATTTTCACTAATATTATTAAATGAAGAGATCATTAACATAACAAAATGAGAAGTTCTTCTGGGTATTTAAAGAAATAGAAGCTGCCTAAGTCATAATATCTGTATAAATCTTTCAAGGATAAATAAAATCACATAAATCTCACATTATTAGCACTGTCAGAAGGCAGAGAAAACAAATAACTTTAAATTACCTGTTAGTAGAAAAATTAAGTATCAATTTCTAGCAGAGTGATCACTTGATCTCCCACTGCAAGCTTTTGCAGAGTATGAAGGGAAGTCATAATAACCTTAACAGAATAAAAGAACAGTGGCCCTATGATTTTTAACTAAAATCATCTTCAAAAAAAGTTTACTCTAAGTGTGAAAATGTTGGAACAAGTCCTGGTAGGTCAGATTGCTAACTACAGGAAAAGCATTTGAGGATACACAGAAATCAAGGAGGCATACTTGGCAAAGCATCAGTTCTTATAAAGTAGAGGATAAATAGAATATGAAGAAGGAAAAAAAAACAAACAATTAAGAAGGCACAACAGCCTCCCATTCTCTGAGAAAGTCTAGTAATTAAGAAATCTGAATGTTGTCTCACCAACAGAAGAGGATATTCTTGACTAAGAGTTCTTGTATTGCTAATCCACAATATGTATACATACAAACAGTCTTTATGTATGTAAAGCTACTACGAGAAGGAAGCATAAAGTGATAACCAAAGCATTTCACCCTGTAAAAGTACCCTTTCCTCTAGACCATAATTAAATAAAGCAATTAATAAAGGAGACGAGAACTGTAACACAACACAAAAACCTTAATTAAATATACTAAATGATTGGTTGAATATATGAAAGGAAACTTAAATCAGGCATTCTCAAATTGAAAATAGAAATGCAAAATAAGAGAGAAAAATGAAATGGGGATCAAATGAATTAGGGCACTGAGAGGCAGAAAATACAAAATATAATTTCAAAAATGAACACAATTTACAAGGCGCTCAAGGGAGAACAGAAATCATCACACATTTAACAAGGGAAAAGAAAGTAAGTCAGATAGGAAAAATGGGAAGCAAGGCTGTGAAAATGAGGGAAATAAAGAATCAAAATACTCAGAAGAAAATGATTAAAATGGAAGACAAGTGAAAGGATACACCAAACTCTAAATGGAATACCCGGGGCAGGAGGGAAGCAAACCCCACTATTATCCATAATTCTAATTAATAAAACTTTCAAAAATAAAAAGCACCAGAATCTACATACTAAAGAGACTTCTAGAAACAATTCCCCAGACTCTCCAGACTATTTTTTCAAGGGTGTTTATATTGCATATAACTTTGGTAGATAGACATAGTGTCTCTGTTTGGGGCAGGGTTAGCATGCTTACTGCCCACTATACAATATTTCCTCAGGGTTCATCTTCCATTACAGAATCCATTGAGTGTGTAGGTGCCACTGGACCTCTTTGCATCATCTCATGGGAATTTTGGACTCAGGAACCAATGTAAACATGCTTGCCCACTGCTGTTCCTGTAATAAATTGTCCATCATATCTGACCCACGAATCTTTTGTCTTCTACCAGCATCACAAAACTGTGGCAGGCTAATTTGTTAGCAACCATGCAAATAGGGTAATTTCTCATAAACTTTAGAGCTCTTGACACAATACGTACAAAGCAATTAGGCTTTAATGTGAGGGGAAATTTCTCATGTCTTCTAAGTAAAAATGTCAAATGAATTCCAGAAATGCAAAGTTAATTCAATTTTCAGAATTATAAGAAATCTAAGAAAATAAAATATATTATTTTTTCATTGATGCTGAATAATATTCTAAAGCCAGCATTTTTATTTTTTAATTTATATTATTAATTTTTTCTATTATTAGTAGAGACAGGGTCTCACTCTCACTCAGGCTAGTCTCAAACTCCTGAGCTCAAGTGATCCTCTCGCCTCAGCCTCCCAGAGTGCTAGGATTACAGGAGTGAGCCACCGTGTCAGACCCCTGCTGACTTTAGTTCCTGACACAGATGCAGAAGCAACAGTGGTAACATAGACTATTTAACTAGTTCTAACCATTGTATACACCGTAACCATTTTGATAAATCCCTTTTTATATATCTGGCTTAGAATTCTGCTTCTTTGAACACACACCATGACACATATAGACATGGTTAAAAGAAGATGGAAAGGGTTCCTGTTCATAAAATGATTTGACATTAATGTTTTAAATATTTTCAGGGTATGCTGATTACCACAGAACACAATTGAATAATCCATAATAGTTATTTTATCCTTGTTGAGTTCATTACCTTAAACTGTATGCACTGTATGGTACAGATGCTACTGACTTTCAACATCATGTAATTTGTTCATGTATCCAATTTACATTTTGTCAAAATCATATGGGTTTATACCTTAGCAATAGTTGATATCTTTCTATTCTTTCTCAAATGATATTTTTCAGATAAAAAGTATTATTTATGTCATCATTACTTAACAATCATATTCTATGTAAAAATTCATAGAAATATATAAAGCTGAATGTTTCATTTTTATGCATTTTCTTGTTTGAGATAATTTTTTCCAATATTTTACAGTAGATCATCTAGAGTTTTTAAATATTATCCTTAACAAATAGAAAATATCTAGCTACAACTTGTGAATAATAGTGAGAATTATAGTTATTGAAATCCTGATAATACCTTAATTTATGTATTCTCATTAGTGTATCATCTAATGTTAAAAGTGGTAGAATAAAAAAAAGATTTTTTCACATACCAGACATGCTCTAAATTCTCTTGGTATCTTAACTTATTCAACCATCCACATAACTCCTCAAGCAGATGTTGTTATCCCTGCTATACAGATGCTTGAACTGAGGCTTAGAGAGATTAGTAAATTGCCCTAGATGAGAGAACTAACATGTAGTAAGTTTGGTATTTGAGAGAAGGTTTGTTTGACTCTAATACCTATACTCTTAACCTCTTCAATATAAAGCCTTCTTATAAATAGTCTTTGACCCTAGCACCATTAAACAATCCCTTTGACTTTAAATATTTTCAGTAATGTTCTCTTTTAGTCAACACCGTTAGAAAATACGTTCACATAAAGTAGACTTTCCTGTAACGTCTTCCTGAATTCCCTCTACTGTCCTCTGAAACAACGTGGAATCAATTCTGCCCTGCCCACATGTGAACATTCCTAAGGCTGCAATTATGTTTCATTTTTGCTTCTCTTTTATAACTAATTATTCTCATTTCCTTCAAATGTTCATTTTCCCATGGCCTGTTTTCTACAATCCTTGCCATCAAAACTGTAGCTATCCATTACTTTTCTTAAAAATGGAATTCATCAATGTTATAGTAAATTGACCAACTCTCCAAGCAAATTAGTAATACAAATATAAATAAATAAATAGAAGCAACGGTAATGTAATGCTCACTTACCAGTCATCCTTTTTTTAAAAAAAATTCAGAATATTAGGGGGGTACAAATGTTTAGGTTACATATATTGCCTTTGCCCCACCCAAGTCAGAGCTACAAGCATGTCCATTCCTGAGACAGTGAGCACCACGCCCATTAGGTGTGCATATACCCATCCCTTCCTCCCCCTCTCACCTGTTTTTTTGGACCTCAATTGCCACAGCTTTAATTGTATACACGTGCTGTTGACACCATTGCCATTACTCAGTTGTGATCATTAATGAGGCATGATGTCCTCAGTGCCCACACGAGAACCTGGTGCATGGTAGAACCCCACCAGTTATTGTTTAAAAAATGAGTACGCATTGAGCAAAAATCACTTTTGAAGAAACTTTTCATTTCAAAAACTTCATCCAAAAGAATCTTATTTCCTATGGTTTGGTAGTCTTTCCTGTATGTCCATTATGTCTGGGTTGGGACTGTTACTTAGAATTAAAGTAGTGCTCTCTTTATAAAACAATACTATATTGTCTTTTAATTGGCTCAGGTTATTACTCCAGGCACCATCATCCTTCCTTTATTTAAAGCACTCTATGTCTTACATGCTGTATGTAGTTTCTGCTCAATCGTTTTATAATTAATTTTCATGATTCTCAACCCCCCCCCCATATCTCTGGAAAATTATCTTTCATATCAGACCTGATAATCACATGAAAGCTTTGGAGGTACTATTATCCAACACCTGTGTTAATCTTGGACATTTGACCAGTTAAGCCTAGTCATGCCTGTGCAACTCCCATTGTCTGGAAGTTAAAATTGCCATACTTCAGTGTTATGAATGCATCTCTCTATGTATTCCATGATTTTCCAGGATTCACAAGAATGTGCATTCCATGATTCCCAGAGCATAGAGGAAGTAGTGTCATCCTTCAACTTACCTAACAGATATTTTTACATCATTGTATTCCTGGGATCACAAGGATCAGGAGAAGAAAAGTCACTTTATAAAGATATTTTAGCATTTTTGTAAGAATCTTAGCACCTTATAAACTTAGAAAGTTCCTTTAGGAGACAACCTTATACAGAATTGTGAAATTACTGTCATCAGAAATTCTGACTCTCTTATAGGTCTTTTAACCATGTTTCACATATTTGTTTTACTTTCTCTGGCTAACTAAGATCCTCAAGAAAAGTTCTAATATCTGGATAAAAATTAATGCTTTAAATTCCAAACATGCCTTTAAAAACAACTTGTTTCTCTTATATTTAGTTTCCTCATGACTCTACTCTTTTCTTGAAAATTTTAACATTTTTAAAAATGTTCTTTTGAAATGTAAATTAGTCTTTGACTATGGTAATATCATCTTAATTTAAATTGAAAATTAATGTTTTTGATGTATGTATTATACAATGTGAAATGGCTAAATGAAATTGTATACAATAAATATATACAATTTTATCAGTTGAAAAAAAGGAAAAGAAAAAAAAATGGTAAAATTCTGTGTCTTTTAGGGAGAAAATAGAGTTGTTCTGAATGCCAGAGTCTTATAGCATTTTTCCATGATGTCCTCTTCAGCTGTTCGGTCTCTACCATTTTTCATACTTAATCTCTGTTAGTACTTTTATTTCAAAATGTTCATTGATCACAATCAATACTTTGATATACTGAAATTGCTGTTCTCTACATATTGAACCACAACTCACATGTCCTCTTATAATTAATTCAATCACTCACTTGAAGAGTATATATTTTTAACTTAAATATATTTTCTTTTTGTCTTTCTGCTTATACATCAGAGTTTGAAATTAAAGACTCTGCTGCCCAGTGATATCCATCTATTTGAGGAGCAGTGGTCAGATTTTGTACTGATATGCTTTGCTTCTAATTGCTTGTTGTTCCACACTAATCACCCTCAGCCTGAAGACATTTTTCATGAACTCCCTTGATGTATGGTCTTTTCTTAGCTTTAGCTTCAGTTCATGGCCTTTGTTTTTCAGCCCATTACCTCCTGAAATAACCTGTGGCTTTGTCGAAGAAAATAACATTTTCTTTGTCCTTCAAAATTTTATTCAACTCAAATAAAATATTTGTTAATATTAATTTTGTTAGTTCTCATCTGTAGATAAGGAATTAACTTTCATGAATTTTTTCACTTTCATAATCTAAATGTTTAGTAGCCTATGCAATACAGTGATTATGTACTAGCTCACTGCCTGAGATGCATTAAGTAGGGATATGAACAATAATGAAACATTTCAAATACAATAGGTAAGCAATTTCTAGTGTAAAAAATTGGGTACCTTCTATTATACAGTCATGAGCCACATAGTGATGTTTTAGTCAACCATGGACTGCATATATGATGGTGGTCCCATAGATGATAATGGAGGCGAAAAATCCCTATCGCCTAGTGACATTGTAAGCATTGTCACGTCATGGTGAAACACATTACTCGTGTGTTTATGGTGAAGCTGATGTAAACAAACCTACTGCACTGCCAGTCATATAAAAGTATAGCACATAAAATTATGCACAGTACATGATACTTTATTCTGATAATAAACAATGATGTCACTGGTTTATGTATTTACCATACTTTAAATCACTATTTTAGAGTATATTCCTTCTACTTATGAAAAATATGTTAACTCTAAAGCATCCTCAGACAGGCACTTAAGGACATATTCCAGAAGAAGGCATTGTTATCATAGGAGATGACAGCTCTGTGCATGTTATTGCCCCTGAAGAAATTCCAGTGAGACAATATGTGGAGGTAGAAGACAGTGATATTGATAATTTTGACCCTGTGTAGGCCTAGGCTAAGGTGTGTGTATGCATGTATGCATGTTATACCCAGCTACATAGTTTAATAGGTTTTCTAAATGGTTTTCAGTTTATATCATTCCTTATCAAACATCTAGAATTGTGTGGTACTGTCCAAAACATATTTACAAATTTAGTGTATATTGATATTTAACTCTATTATGCAATGTAGCCATAGGCTTGAGGGGGAAAAAACATATTTTTAACTATAGTTTCAGAAAATATGTTTATAAACAAAAGAACATTTCTAGTAGAAAACTTTACCACTTCAAGCACAGCAAACATGTTAAAATTCACCCCAATTAAAATGTAGACAGAGGTATCTTTCACAAAATTTTCACATATCCCACTTAACCTAGTACATTACTTAAAAGTTATGGGTAACAAAATTGTATGAAGATTCAATTCTACAAAAATAAATTAATCATGCACATTAGAGTGACATTTTTTCAATTTGTTTCTAATATCATCTACTAAAATTCAT
The DNA here is from genome assembly GCA_008750895.1 of Mirza zaza. Taxonomy (NCBI): domain Eukaryota; kingdom Metazoa; phylum Chordata; class Mammalia; order Primates; family Cheirogaleidae; genus Mirza; species Mirza zaza. The sequence goes on from VSMD01133353.1 coordinate 18,815, forward strand.
GATATATGCATAAAATAACATTTGAAAATCTAAGATCTCTAACTAAGGAAAAATATCTAAATATAACACAGGAATTTTTTTTAACCTGGAATGGAAATTTATTTTTAGATATAAATATTTCTTTTAATTATAATCATCTGAATGATTTACCTTTCATAATAATAATCTACTGGTGGCTTAACTGGCTTAAAATGTGTGAAAGTAGGGAAAAGAAAGGCAACGAAGCTTTGGAAAAAAAAAAGAAAATTGAACAGGAAAGGATATATAAAACTACATAGGAAGCTATTATGGAATCAGGAAATTTCTCATCCAAATTGGAACATTCTTCTCGATAAAATATTATAATTACAATATGAATTTCCCTCTCCCCTTATAATTATCCTGTAATAGTTTAAATATTTATTTTAAGGTGAATAGATATCTCAGTCTTACATTTAAGGAAAAAAATAAAAACTACTTCCAAATGCTTCACATTTGGAAGCATGCTCCAAATGCTCCAAAAATAAAGTATAAATATAATAAACCGTTTTTGATGTTCAGTAAAATATGCTATGAGCAAGGAGCATAAATTCAGCTTAATTTTCAGCTGCCTAAAACCAGTACCTAAGGATGGCTTACTATAAAAGAACTATTTTCAAAGTCAGAAAATAATTAGATACAGTATAAAAAATGAAAATGTATATATTTCTAGAGTTCATGTGCATATCCAAAATAACCTAAAATAAAATTTGTCCTTGTGTGAATCAAGTATTATATTTCAAAATTACCTCTGCTATATAGTATGATTCTATAACTAAACTTTCTTTGTGAAACTGAAGTAAAATAGAAATCGCTCTATGTTAATCCATATTTTTTTAAAAAATGACTAAGTTCAGGTAGAATAAAGGCCAACCCCAGATAGTATGAGAATCTCTACTTAAGCTAATTTCCTGCCATATCTCCAGTGCCTTCTGTGAACACTTTTGTTGTGGAATTATAATGTTTTAAAAATATCCTCTTCTAATAAGAAAAGCTAATCATTGTTGTATTAGTGGAAATTACTTGAGAGCAGAATTGTACTTTTCATTCCAAATAAACTTGAGCACTAATAAACTGCACTAAAGGTGGCTTATAAATTGAAGTAAAACACTTCAGTTCTGCTCAAATGCCATTAACCTGAGAAAGCTGCATGACAAAGCCTTCCATGTGGAGAGAGGAAGGCAATCTACCACATTATGTTTTGCTCTTTTTTATTAAATAATTTATTCTTTCTTTCAGTTTTCCATGTAAAACATCCACTGGCTTCCTGATAATGTGAACATTTTTTGAGAACTTCTAAACTTAAAAATATCTTTATTCTATTTTGACATATCAGTAATGATTTGTGTAGACAATGTGAAAGTGAAATACTCTTCCCTCAGAATGTAAAGGAATTTCTCCAATGCCCTCATAATAAATAAATAAAATAATAAATAATAAGATAAATAAATAAGATAAAAATGGTACACTCTGAAGCCTACAATAAATGTTGCACTTCAAAAGTGAAATATAAAGATAAAAGTAACATGTAGAAAATGTGTTTTTTTCCTTATAAAGAATTATGGAAGAAAATTCCAAGGAAGTACATATTAAAACTTACAATGTTGTATTCTTTTCTGAGTAATCTTTCCATTACTTTATGGCCTTGATTAACTCTAACATACTCCTTTTGTGCCCAGCTCTCTGTTCTCGTGGCCTAACTTGGACTTCCCTGTACCCGGAGCAGACATTCCCCGTGCACACAGAGTGCTTCCTACCTCATGTGGATCATTCAGTTTTCTGCCACAGAGCTTTCTCTGATGCGCAGGTAGCTTTTTCAACAGTCATAAAATGCAGAACATTAATATTCTTGAGGTTTACCTCAAACAATGAGGGACAGGACAATGTGGACAAGTTTCCAGCCTTCTGTGCTGTGGAGAAAAAATTCTGAGGTTCATTTGGGGTAAATTTCATTATATTAAACAACATTTACTCAGTGATAGCAAGTTCAATAATTACTGTTTATCATATATCCCTCCTTCTGTATCACTTTGCCACTTCTGTGCTTGCGGCATTTGGGATCACCTACCAAATATTTTACTTGTACCCATGTCTATGTCTGGAATTTACTTTTGGAGAAACTCTAAGTTACCATTAAAGAAATACCTCAAATTTTCCATAGTATCCATTGATGATAAACACTTCTCAAAATATTCACTTAGATTTCTAATTGATAAACTTATTCTAACTTGATTATGTCACCTTTCTGTTAGTAGTTTTGTAGTGATAAATTAAGAAATACAATCATTAAACTTATTTTAAAATGTATTTTAAAAATAAAGCTTAAAAAACTATGAATTCTGAACATTGCCTTATTCAGTAACCCAAAACTATGTTAAATTTAAGAACTAGGTTTTAAAAATTGGCTTATATAAATAAATCTTTTTGTCTTTAAGCATACGTCACATGAAAACAGGGAAGATGCCTCCATTTCAGATTGATTAAAGAAAGGCAGAGGTTCAAAATAAATACCTTCTCTCCAATGGACTTAGAAAATACTTAACTCTTGTATTTTAAAAGTACATAGATTATCAATATTAGTGTACCAGACAGGCTACATTGGATGAATTTAACTGTAAAGTTGTTTCTTTATTTCTAGAGAATTTTTTTTCTCATTTTTAGGGTAGATTTGTCAGAAGGAATTTCATAGCAACATGGATGATAATTTTTATAGTTATTTTAAAACCCTAAGCTTCATTAATATTCTTTTATTTTCACTGTATTTTATATATAAGAATTTACAGAGATTATAAAAATTTCCCAGGCTTGACTACTACTGTGTTCTGATTCTCAATGTTTTTAAGAAAGAAGCAAAAAAAATCTTTTAAAACAAATTTTGACATATGGACTTTAATTATAGTGACTAAAAGAAAATGTTCTTAAAACAATTATTTAAAGAGCTATTCTTAACTCTTTATTGTAGTCATAATGAGCATGAACTTATTTATTTATGATCTTCTTTCTCCTCCCTAAATAGAACCGGGCTATTAAAAACTAACAAGCAAACAACTTTCCTGGAATCTAGAGCATGATGATTAATTTATTATGCATATGTAATTTTATCAATATAAATATTTAAAGCATTATCAAACATAAATCTTGAGTTTGTCTTACTTATAAACAGACGATGGCATATAAGTACAATCCACTATGTACATTATCACATTATAAATAGAATTAGTATTGCAGTTTTGAAACACTGGTAAAAATTATATAGACATAAAAATGTGGAGAGATTTGAAAGTCATATCTTTAATATCTAGTAGCAAGATATGGTCAAGAAAAAGAGATAATATTTAGATCACCAAGAAATAAAACTGGGATAATAATATATTAAGGAAAAGTTGTTGTAATAGGGAATTAAAAGATAATCACAAGGATTAATCTTCAAGTGTCTGGGGAATTCTGTAACAGTGTTGGGAATAAAAGTATGCTAAAAGTACAGTCTTGACCTATGCAAAAACTGTTATAAATGGAATATCAGTTTTATATTGTAAATATTGGGTTTTCTCATTGTAAATGACATTTTTCTAAAAAAGTAAATAAATGAAGAGTCTCCTGTTCAAGAAACATTGACACAGAGTTTATAAAACTTATGAAAAAGTTTTATTGAAGATTTATCTTTAAATTTCTTTTTGGATATCCCTGCTCTCATGCTTACCAGAATTTAAATACAAGATTTGTCAGATCATACACATTATTCGCATTTAACACTGAAATGTGATGATCTACCCTTACATGAAATTTTGTTATATCGTATACAGAAAGATTTTTACTTACACACGAAAAATACATTTGGTGACAAATTGAATTTCGGAATAGAATTCTTAACACTAAAACTTTTATTGTATTAGTTATGGTGAAAGCGAAGGCAAGGGATGTCCCTCTTTGTTCCTGATCTGGTGACTGATCCTCGTTCTCTGGTTTATTGCACTAAAGTATTCCTAAAACCATGGTCTGTGAGTTTTCACAAGTGTGCTCTATTTCTCCAGTTTCACAATAGTAGGCTTTTTACAACAAAGCATTATTCTTAAGGGGAAAGGGAAAATAAAAAGATACACTGCAAATCATCTGTAAAGGACTCATCATTTCTTTTCCAATTTTTATTTTCTGCTCAGAGTACTTCTAAATACTCCATCTCCTGAATTCTCAGTCTCGAAATTTATCGTCTGCTTCCTCTAAGTGGCGGTCATATAAATTATCTGAAATTGCCATCACTGCAAGAGAGAGGGAACATTTCATCCCTCGGGAGAGTAAAACCCTGACCACACTTTCATAAGCACAATGAGAGGTTTACTCACTGAACAACTTGTTTGTAGTGATTTCTATGCCACGGGAATCCCCAAAGACCACTCCAATTTTCAGGGCAAGGTTTTCAAGTATAAACTATTTTTTTTTTTTTTTTCACTCTGTAGGTGCTATGTACCGCTTGGCTCATTGGCCATATTCTTCCACAGCTGTTCTGTAACTCTCCAATCACGTGGAGAAAGAGAGCTCTATCATGAGTCAAATGAGTCAGCATGGAACATTGCATCATTTTCCAAACCAAGTGAACTCGCCAGCGCCCAGATGGATTCTGTGAGTCATTCTTTGAACAGGCACACAGAGGTGTTGCCCTGCATCAGACAGCCATCCTAGAGCCCATTCAAGTCTCAGTACTTAGGACTGGCTGAGGGCTTTCTGTTCTGAGATAAAGTTTGTGAAATATAAAGTGATGAACAATCACAATAGAATTAACAGAGTTTATGCCTACTCTAAAGGAGACAGAGAGTTCCACCAGCAATTGGCTGAATGATAAATTATGAAATCCACCAAGAGTCCTCATGAACACATTTTAATGTAACAGCATAAGTCAGATGTTGCTCTTAAAGCATCATTCCTGTATCAATTACAGCAAAACAAAACTAGATGTGCAGTAAAAGGCAATTCTCAAAATAAATACTAGTTGGTATTGGGCATGAAGAAGAGGCCTTAGGAGAACCAAATTGTATTCAGAGAAGAAAATGTGTTAACATTGCTGGACACTTTAGATAGTCTTTGGCCATAAACTCACTCTGGGGTGAAAAAAATCATACAGAAATTTGTTTTTAGTCCAGAGTAGGTAGATGCTTATTGACTATGGTCTGGAAGATGTCTAAAAAGCAAAAATTCCTGACAAACCCATTAGTATAAGAAAACTAAAATACAATTGGATCAAATTGATTTTTCCTTGTAACATACTATACAACCTTTATTTCACTTACAGAATACACACATTACAGATAGTTCACAAAATATTTAAGCCCTATTTTTACAAATTTAGACAGCCTATTTGGTAAATAAGTGGACAAACTGGAAGATCAGGCTACATCAGTACAGATTGACCTTGTTGCATAAATTCTATTTGAAATTCAAAGAACCATTTGAAGCTTTTGGGAGGATAGTAAATTGTTCAGAAGGAGAAATTCAGTCTGATCAAAATGGTCTGTTTATTTAGGGAAAATGCTTGATTAGGTTTCTCCAAATTATAATTAAAATAGATCGCAGTAAATGAGACATAGTAAATAATATTTCACAGGCAGTAGGTTTTTCTAATAGCAGTTATTATGTATGCTCTCAGTAGTAAAATAGCCTTCAAGAAACTCATCTCAGTTTTAAGTACTATTATAAGTATATTTAGAAAGATTTTAATTATTTATACCACGTAGATATCGATTTACAAGTTTTATTTTCTATTAGCATTTCCAGTGGTCTAATGAGTTAGCATTCATTAAAGCCTGGGTGATTTTGCAATTAAAATCATTGTAACTTTTATTTGCTTTTGGTTAAACTATTTCCCTTTAGTAAGGAATGCATTATACTATCTTTCCACCTAAGTCTTAGAAGAATCAATAAAAGATGTAAATAACATACTCCAGCAAGATTTGGTCAATGCAATTACCTCAAATCTAAAATACCTTCTAACCAAAATTTATATCACATCTACAGACAGTATCTCCTAGTTTGTATCATACATTTTCATGTCTTTCATTTTGCACAGGTAAAGTGTAAGTGTATAAAAAATAAAGTATAAAGTAAGTCTTTGATAAGTTACTTAATAAAAGAATAAAGTCTGTTTTAAAGGAAAACAAATTAGTTTTTAATTAAATGATTCCCTAAGCCATCTCCTATACTTTCATTTTTAAAATTAACCCTGATCTCAAACTTGACATAATTAAATGTTAATTAAATGATATATATATTTAAATTCATAAGTCACAAAACGTATAAAATTTTTATATTTAAAACTTTAAACATTGAAATGCCTTATTAAAATATTGTACTAATTTCTCAAATATGGTGAATTTGATATCTTCTATACTTGATCTCAGAAAATTTCTGTGTGGGTTCACATGCATATATACACAGATAACTTTCTTAAATGGGGATGATAAGTGAAAAAATCCTTTGAAATCAATTTGTAATTTTGAAAATCATTTGAAATCAATTTGTAATTTTGAAAATTATAAAAAAGAATAATTGCACAAGTAGTAACCTTTATCTATAGGAGAGAATGTCATATATATTTTTCAATAAATTATATAGATCTTTTATTAAAATATAGAATGATATGTATAAAATCCACTAGGAGATTAATATCAGTTCATCGAGATAAAACTGTGGCATATATCAACATAATTCCCCAAATAAAATAATTTCATTCTGATTTTAAATACTGCAGTCAATTATGTGATATTTTTGGTTAGTCCTGTTCTTGTTTGGATGCCATTAGATTTGTTTGATTTTCTTTCATGGCTGTCTTCTGTATGTCTTGTAATCTTTATAGTTTTTGATGTGAAGCATTTTATCTTAGAATTCCATTATGATCTGCAGTACTAATTTTCAAACTTTTGCAAGAAAGTTAATTTAATATAACTATATTAAAGAATTTTAATGAGCACTTCTAGATCACATCAATTACATATAAATCCTATAAAATATTGATTTACCATTGCAATATTTTATAATCATTATTTTAGCTCATATCTTCAAATAAGCAGACAACTGCTGAATAGTCTTATAACTGCTTACTTTTTTTGTTGTTTTTTTTGAGAGAGAATCTCACTCTGTCACCCCGGGGTACAGTGCAGCGGCATCATCTACTGCACTGTACCAGCTAACTGCAACCTCCAACTCCTGGGCTCAAGCGATCCTCCTTCCTAAGCCTCCCAAGTAGTTAGGACTACAGACACGTGCTACCGTGCCTGGCTAATTTTTCTTTTCTTTTTTTTTTTTTTTTTTAAGTAGAGACAAGGTCTCACTCTTGCTTAGCCTGGTCTTGAACTCCTGAGCTCAAGCAATCCTCCCACCTCAGCCTCCCAGAGTGCCAGACTTACAGGCATGAGCCACCACACCTGGCCATAACTATTTACTTTTACACTTATTGAAAAAGAAATCACAGAGAAATCATTCAGATCCCAGTGTACACGAACTGTGTTTATCTACAGAGAGTGAAGAAACATTTGTTCATGCTTTATTCTGAAACTTTATTGCATTTAATTTTGTTAGCCCCAGTAACTAAACTTTAGTACATATCTTTAATACATTTTAGTTGGTTTAGTGAAAATGTAGAATATTTTTTAATATAGGTTTACATGGAATATTAACTGACTATAAAGACTGTTGAGAAAAGAACCTGTCTTACAATTCTGAATCATTATTTCCTCATGTTGCGTCCTGGGGGACAAACCTCAGTACTTTAACAACATCTTCAATAACTGGATCTCTGTTTTTTACTGCTTTGTTTGAAACACAAACATAAAGACAAACATTTTTTAGAAACCCAAAATCTATTTATAAAGAACATTTTTTGGTCAGCTCATTGGCAATCATGTACGATCTGAAATGTTAATAGAAATTTAATCACATAAAAATGTACTTACTTTTTCTGAAAAGAGAACGAAGTTGTTTTGGAAATTGCATTTATCGATATATATATCGATATATATATATATATATATATATGCGTTAATTTAAAGAAGTTTGCCTTTAGACATAAAATGCCAATTAGTAGCAGAAAATGAGCCTTATATTGTCATCTTTGAGTTACAGTTAAATTTCCTCAAATGAGTCTTATACAGATCTCTCTACATGAAATTTATGGCCCTTGCAATGTGACAGATTATAAATTTTTTACCCTAAATAATCTCAATATTTTTACTGTAAAAATGATTCTCTAAACAAAGATATAAAAAGTACTGAATTGAAAGCCTTTTCATTTGTTTTATACAAAAAAGAATTATATTTTTGGCTTCCACTTCATGAAAGGTCATTAGAGTTTAATTGCCACATTAGTGACAGTCTGAAAATGTAGGCATGATGTCATAAACTATAAATCCATTTCACTGACCCTTTGGGGTTTGTTTTAATGTCTTCTTGTCTGTTAGTTTTCCAATAGTGTTGGATACTGTAGACAAAGATAAATCTGGTTTTATTGTATGGAAAGCAATGAAGATGGGTCATATTCACAGTAAATTTTTTTTTCAATTGGCTTCCAACTGAGGAATTAATGTAAAAATGGTCAACAAAATTTTATGCTTAGCATTATGAAGGTGACATTGTTGATATTTTTAAATTTTTTTCCGTCATTTTTACCCAGGAGTGATTGCAGAAATAACTTAGAAAAAGAAAATTAGAGGATACTTAATAAATGTTGTATGCTGAAATCCCTGAATATTATTTATTTTGCTACCTGATGTCTCACAGGAAACTAATAAATGATATTATAACAATGTGAAATTTATTTGCTCTGTAGAACACAGAGCATGTTTGATTTGGAAAGGAACCTCTGATACTCACAGTGTCTGCTGTTCATCCCCCTGCTGAAAAGAGTGGCCCTGAGATATTATTTATGCATAGGATGCTTGACTTGAAGTCACACGACCTCGCTGCTTGTGTCTCAGAGGATGATTAGGAGATTGGTCCTTAAGATAAAGGGCAGTTGTCTTTAGCCTAAATAAGGTGGCATGACACTGTTGCCAAAACATATACCCTATATTGACTGTGACTAATTAAACCAATTTGATTCTCTTCCACAGGGAGGTTGGACAAAAAATATACAGAAACACATATAAAGGGCATAGGAAAAGAATAAAAACCTCTAGGATCCCTGAGGTGATGGAAGCTGTGTGTACAAAGTATCCAGAAGTAGGAGAAAGGAAGTAAGAAGAAGCTGGTGGAAATGTTTAGACACGGAAGAGCAGCAGAGAAAAGCAACATCACAAGAAAACTGAAGTCAGTAATGCAGGGCTCCTATTCAGCTGGGACAAACTGATATGATCTTGTTATTCAAACACTGAAATCAGCTCAAAATGGTCTGTAAAAAGCTGCTTCTTGGAGGCACCTGTGCATCTATCCCTGACCACTAGCTGCTGTGGCAACTCTCCTATATCCAGAATCTAATGTGATAAAGCCAGAGGCATTCCTTTTGATCAATTAAGGCCTGAGCCTTACTGGTGACCAAATAGTTTAATTTTCACTGTTGCAGAATAAGGTAGCCTGAAAGCCTGCCTCTGGGAAAACAGTAGTATCCTAATGTCATAATCTAAATGTTCCTGTGGGTCTTGAGGAGGCTTGATTGCAAAGCTGCCCCATGTGCTGGTTCAATTCTCTGATATATCATCACAATAAGTTTCTACATTTGAGGAAATTTTTGTTCTTTCCGATCGGATAAAGCACAACAATAGTACCGCTCACCTAAAATATGAAGTTGACGTTAGAATCAAGGAAACCCATTTAAGAATGTAAGACTCAAGGAATATGGCATAATTGTTCTTACGTTCTAAGCTCTACTCCAAGTAGCTCTAGAAAAGTTCAGTGAACCTTCTGAAAGTTCTGAAACCTAGATGTATCATGTCTACTCCTTCTAGTTTCATTAGGAGTTGGATTAATATTAACATCATGGAGCATAATCTTCTTAAAGAGATAAATCTTTAGATAAAATTGACATATTTCCCCCTTTTTTCTGATTATTTATGTCATCCAGGATACATACAATGAGGATTAGCCCCTATAAACATAGATATAAGTATTCCATATGTGTGTATATATATGGTGATTTGCACACATATACATCTATAAAGTATCACACACCTATATATATATGTATTTACTCTATGCAGTATGTAACACTCAAAAGATTGTTAGGTCACTGCAATCCAAATTCCCTTCTCCTTTCTGGACACACAGTTAGACTATACTTTCTAGTTCCCTTTGAGGTTAGAGCACTCATATAACTGAGTGCTTGCCTATCATTGGAATGTGGGCAGAAGTATAATATGCCACTTTTCTCAATGGCCCATAGAAACTTGCTCCAAGACCCTTTGTTTTTACGGCTGGCTGGATTGAAAATAACTTTCAGAATAAACTTTGGAGCCAAGATTTAAATATAAAATACATAGTGCAGGGTTGCCTTGTTAGCTAATTTACCTCATAGTGTTGTTATACGAGGAAAAATAAGCTCTTATCATATTAATATTTTATTTTTTAAATTTTTTATTTCAAAATTTTTATGGAGGTGTAAACATTTAGGTTTCATATATTGCATTTGCACCATCAAAATGGTACTATATTAATATTTTAGATATTAAATAGTTTTGGATCTATTTGCTATAGTAGTTAGTACCATGTTTCCCCGAAAATAAGACAGGGTCTTATGTTTATTTTTTCCTCAAGAAGACACCCTAGGGCTTATTTTCAGGAAATGTGTCATTTTTTTTAAGTATGGTACAACAATCTACATTTATTCAAATGTAGTTAAGTCATCTTCTTCTGGAACATCATCATAACTCTCCAAACCCCAAAATTCCATCCTGAATTTCTTGCGACTCTATTTCCTTTAGAACCATTGGCCCCAATCTATCATGTCGAGCAATAGAGCTCTCATGGGGCAGATGAGAAGGGCTGTTGGTCTTCTTTACGGCTTTGGGAGGAAATGCATGGGTTGTGCAGATAAGCTGCGTAGCCATGCCCATCACTAGGTCTTATTTTCAGGGTAGGGCTTATATTGTACAAATGCTTAGAAATCCTGCTAGGGCTTATTTTATGGGTAGGTCTTATTTTAAGGGAAACACAGTATATCCTAATTTGTCATGCAATTAAATAATAAACCTGAAAAGATAGCCTCGTGAATAAAACAACTATTGGAAAATAAAAATATTTCAATACTATATGTTGGTAATATATTTAGAACTTATTATTCATAAAATAAGGAAAATTATGTATTTTATTCATTTTGTATATAAAGGGAGTAACATTTAAAATTTGTTGATGCTACTAGGCTTCTGGAAGACTGTTATTACAGCTAGAAAGGAAGTTCTGTGAGAGCAGATATTCCATAATCTTTTTGATCACCCAGAATAGTTTTTAACACATGGCAATTATTTTTATAAATATGTATTAAATTATTAAGTAAGAATCACAGTTTGTCAAGTTGATCTGCTACTTTCACGAAATTTTCTTCTTAAAATTTAGCCATTAACTTTATCCTATAATTTGCCAATGTGGAAAAAACTCAAATTGGGTAATTTGAGGAGAGTATTTAAAAATAACTGTTTAGGTAAAGGTATGGGCAAGGTGACCACAATGCAAGGAATCCACTGAACAGTGTATTACTCTGTAATTAGTAATAATGACAGGTTAGTAAACCTGTCTGAAGGGATGAGGAAAAGAAGATGTTACCAGAACCAAGAAAAAGGCTGTGTAGAGAAACCTGTACAGGAACTGTGACCTTTTGTGTAGGAATTTAGCCCCTGTGTAGTTCTCTACAGAAATGAACAAAAAAAATAAGCACTCCAACCACACTGCCCTCTCTCTTTCCAATTACTGAGTGTGCTGACCTTTGGCCGAACCCACCTAACTCGAAGACTGAGGGCAAAGGAGCCCATCGATGTGGTCTATATCCATTAGGCTCCTGGGATGAAGAGCACAGTCCAGAAGATTGGAGAAAATACAGAAGGCAAACAGGTTGCACAGCCATCTCTCACTAATAAATGGCTCCACTTACATTCATGGTCACTACATTACAAAACAAGACAAAACAAAACCAAAACAAACAAAAATACCACATCAATAGTCAACAATAGGCCGGGTGCGGTGGCTCAAGCCTGTAATCCTAGCTCTCTGGGAGGCCGAGGTGGGCAGATCGTTTGAGCTCAGGAGTTCAAGACCAGCCTGAGCAAGAGCGAGACCCCATCTCTACTATAAATAGAAAGAAATTAATTGGCCAACTAATATATATAGAAAAAATTAGCCGGGCATGGTGGCGCATGTCTGTAGTCCCAGCTACTTGGGAGGCTGAGGCAGCAGGATTGCTTGAGCCCAGGAGTTTGAGGTTGCTGTGAGCTAGGCTGATGCCACGGCACTCACTCTAGCCTGGGCAATAAAGTGAAACTCTGTCTCAAAAAAAAAAAAAAAAAAATAGTCAACAATAACCGGTTAGGTTTTAAACTGAACATAAAACCCTCTATTTTAATTAGTAGTTTTGTTTATAGATATGACTATGTCAAGATATCTTTATACACTTAGCAAAGATGAAACTCATAAAAAGTATATGTACAAAATAAATAATTAGGTCATACTATAGCTAGAAGTAATACAGAGACCATCTTACTCATTATTTTCCAGAAAAGTGCTCTTAACCTTTGATGAAGTGTTTTTCTGGATCTCATCAAAGGATCAGAGTTTGCCAGATGCAGAATTCCATGCAGTAGTCAGCGTACATCCCCCTACACAGGGCTGTAAACCAAAAGAACACTGCAGAGTACTTCCACAAATTTCTTGGACCCAGGGAAAAGAGTCCTTTAAATGAGTAATATCAGCTGCTAAGAAAGGCATCTGAAGTACGCCAGTGTCCTAGGTAGCTTCTCAATGGCACCAGCTTTGCTTGTAATCCATATGAGAAGGGCTAGTTTTCCTCATATTGAGGCAAACAAATAAATAGATAATTGAGTGGCATTTTGTTTTTCCTATCCCTGTTGACATTCATGAGATTAACACCTTGTTTGTTTGACTCTTTCCAAGTGACTAGCACAGTGACTCTTCTCAGATGGGGTCCGGGTCTTTTAAGGAAGTTCTCAGTCATTCCATGATCCCATCTTCCTTATCATGTCTGCCTTTCTAGCTATGTGGTGTGTGGAGGTAGAGCTGGAATCTGGTCTAAGACATGAAGCGGCCCAGGACTAGCCCACCAGGCACGCAACCCTGCTCCTCAAACAGAACAGGTAATCCCTTCAGCAATCAGTTTGAAGTAGGGAAGAATACAGGCACCATAAAGGGAAGGAGTGGGACAAAAGAGAAGGAAAGAAGAGGTTTCTGTGAAAGAGAAAATGCCTTTAATTCTTGCATTTCCTCTTGTATTAAAAAAAAAAATTCCTTCTGACTATCCACATCATTATAAAATTTTCTCCTAGTATGTTATTTAATCCCTTAAATACTAATAATTCATTTGCTTGAGTTACTCTTCAAAGAACCTCCACAAATATGTTAATTTATCCAAATCAAAAGAACTGTCCTGAGGCCACTGAAGGACTGGATCTTCCTATGTACACAGCCTTTCCAAATTTGACAGAGAGACAGCAACCTGCAAGGGAGAGACCTGCAGACAACACTTTTGTATTCACACATTTTCTAACCATATGGGGATCCTCATGGGATTTTAGAGCCTTTAGTGCCCATATGCTTACTCCATAGAAAAATCTTGAATTTGGAGAGAATAATTTTTCTGGCTAGTATTTCCAAAAAATGGAAAACTACAAGGGAGAATCTTTTATAATTTAGAATCTCTTCTCTGACTCTGTGTGAAGTAGGAGATTATCATGTCTTCAGTTGTCTGTTCATATCAGGAAATGCCAAATTCATCCTTTCCTCATTATCAAAATTATTGGGGAATTATAATTAAAAAGAGAACTTTCTCACAAAGTGGAAAACTTCTCCATAAAGATAGTAGAAAAAGAAAACACTCTTATTATTGAATAAGCATTAAACCAGAATGTGATATGCATCACAGGCAATCCACTAAGGCATTGCAAAGACAGATATAAACACTGCCTTTTGTGTAGACAGGCAGATCCAACCTATGTCATACATGTTTTTAGGATCAGTAACTAATCCCTCAAGTAAAAGGATTTGACAGAGCCATTGAACAAGTAGTTCAGCTTAAGTTTACCTGGTAATTGGGTGTGACTGTTGGTGTTAGTTAATTAACTTTACACAAAGAAAACATAAACTTCCCATACCATAGCTTTTTTAAAAAAAAAAAAAAAAAAAAAAAACTATGTTTCTTTAGTAACTGATTCCTTTAGCCATTTACAAGTATTTATTAGGGTAAAAGGTCATAAAATATATTTTTACGTATATATAAGAAAAAACACATTTGAAAGAATACAAAATAAAATGACAGGAGGTGACAGAATTTAGTGTTTATAAATGAGATCTTCAATAACTTTAATAATTCAGAAAAAATTCAGTGTATTTAAAAGTTGAGACCATGCTTTATAATATTTTATAATAATAAAAGAAGGCATTAGGCTTTTAAAGGGGATATATGACTTAATAGTTTTTCAAATGATTTCAAAATGGGTTTCTAGATCTTTATATGGACATTAAAAAAAAACCAAGAACTTTGGCAAACCAAGTATTAATCCATAGCAGCTTAGTAAAAGTTTACTTTACATAAATATTCTTCAATTTACATTTGTTGTTGTTACAGGAGCAGAAAAAATTAACATGCTAATTGTATTTCAGAAGTCTGTAAGCTATACAGCAAAAATAATTACCTTAATTATTAAGGTAAAGCCTGAATTCTATGAAAATGTGCGCCACACTGCATATAGTAACGGAGTAAATGTAAACCATGTGATTATTAACTCTACATAAAATACTCAACTCCCAAATCTCACACTATCCCCTAAGTCTACATGGCTTTTTTGAGGGCAGCTTCAAGCTTTAAACCAATATACTTCCCATAGCTTTAAGAGGAGTGGTAATTTTCAACTTGAAGCCAGCACCAGCTGAGGTTAGGATCCTACTCTCCAGAGTTAGGGGTATGGGAGTGCTATCTCCTTTGATGTTTACATTTCAAAGAGATGGCTTTCAGGTCCTTGAGAAAGACATCCCTGAGTTGTAAATCTGGCAAAAGACTCTTTTAAAATGATTTAAATACGTCTCTAAGGGGTAGAGAAATAATTCACACTTACAAGTTTATAAAATAAATGTTTTAAGAAAAGGGAAGGGGGGATGTCTTCTCCCTTATTTTTAACAAATAGAAATAAAGTTTCTTATTTTAAATTTGTATGGGTCCTTACAGGTATTAGTAGCGTAAAAAAAGATGACACGTGGTTGAAAGTGTGATATATGTTAAAGGCCAAAATAACTGAATTTGCTGAATGACTTGATATTGAAAGTATAGCTACAAAAACAATTTCTAGATTGTTTATCTGTGTAATTGGTGAATTGTAACTTTTTTTTCTTCTCTCTTTTTTTTTTTTACTAAACTATAAACCTTGGGGGAAAACCTAGATTTCTGATTTAGACATGGTAGATTCAAAGTATTTATTAGATTGAAATACTAGTGTCTTTGGGCAGTTACGAGATTCAGAACAGCGGGCATGGCTCTAGGCATACCTTTTAGAGTTATTGTAATGTAAATACTTTTTAAATGCAGGGCACTGAAGAAGATCACCCAGAAGCTGCATGTACTTATAGAACAGAAGGTGTTAGGATCAGGCCCCACAGAACTCAACAATTAGAGGAATAAGCATAGAGAATGAAGACAGGGAAATTAGTCAGGAGGAAAGCCAAGCAACCACAGTGTCTTTGGAGCCAAGTAAAGATAAAAGTTCAGGAAGAAAGTAATTGATACGTTGTAAAACTCCTCCCTGCTTTCCCTTCTATCCTCATCAGGGAGCACTCTCCCCTTGATCAGCTATACTTTACATATGCCACGTTCCTTGTCAGTTTAAGGTCCTTTTATTATTATTATTTATTCAGGATATTATGGGGGTACAAACTTATTGTTACATGTAATGCTGTTTGCCCTGACCCAAACCCTGATTTCTCTTCTTCTTCAGCACGGTCCTAACACTACCTCATCTCCTCTTCATTTATCTCATCTTCCAGGACTCATTAAATATCACTTCTTCAGAAAGACCTTCCCAACTCCTTCCAGTAATTTAGATCTCCCTGCTATGTTGGCTCATTGTATCTAGTAGCTCTCCTCATAGCACTTGAACCAATTTTAACTATAAAAGATATATAGGGCTTTTAAAATATCTTTCCTCCAATCAACTGTGACTTTTATTAATTAAGCAACCTTTCTCACTCTCCCCCACACTTTGCAAAAGTTGGCATATATGTTGAATGAGTAAATAAAAGAATAAAAAATATTAAACTATTCTGACTGCTGCTGGAGTGCTTAAAGTAACCATAAGCAAAGCTCTTTCTAATTTTTTCCCGTGTAAACTAAATGTAAATCCTTGAAAAGTCAGTGGAGGTTGAGAAAATAATGAAGTCACTCCATTCAATTAAAAAAGAAAGGTATTTTTTGCTTAAAAGAGCCATTATGCAAATGTGCCACATCAATATGCTAGTAATAGCAAATACCATGTGACAATTAAATTGACTCCTGCATCTCATCGATTAAAGTTAACATTGCCTTCACACATCAGTGAGTTCTCGTATCATAAACAGTAATTAAGATATTAATCACAGAGCTTCTCAAGTGGTAGAAGTTGTTTTAATGGAGAGGTATTTTTCTTCTTTTTCTTTTTAAAAATTAATCTCACCTCATTACATTACCACTGGGAATTATACTCAATATAATCTAGAGATTAAACACACCCTTATAATCTTTTCATAAGGTCTATTAAGTAGGAATTTTCCCTGTTTTTATTTAGGGCATTCATTTGCATAGAGGTGAAGTATCGTGTAAACTATAATAGCTCTTTCGAAACTAAGTAATTTTTTTTATAGAATAATCTCATTAGACATAGTAATGTCATTGCTTTGTTAATTAAAATGATTTCTATTTGCCAAGGGAAAGACAAATAAAAATAATAAAAAAGAAAACCAAAGCAAATTTGGACCTTGATAGCTTCACTTCAAATAATATTGCATTTGAATGCAAGATGTGGATGAGTGTTATCCTATTACATACTCTCCAAGCAGCAGATAATTCCATTAAACAATGAGTTGGCAGCATCACTATGTGTAACATACAGAGACACGCATTATTGTTGCAAAGCAAATTAGGCATCAGTGCATGTGAATGTGAATTTTAACTGGTATAATGAAAAATTTCCAACAACTACCATAGATGTTAATAAAGTTTTAGACTTGAAGTATAAGGAAAATATATGATGTGAATAAGACTCTTTTAAAAATATTTTACTAAATTAATAATGAAAGAAGCTCTAAAGCAAGAATGTACTCTGAGCAGGCTAAAGCATTTTTGTGTGGCTGCTGTTACTGTTCATTTCCTTGGTTTCATTTGTGTCTGGATGATATATTAATATCTAACTCTAATTTGAAGAACTTCTTGTCTTGAATATTTACAAAGTATTAATATAAAATGTTCTAAGTAAATACTTTTAGCTCCACTGACCCATAATCTGCATATTGAATTAAATTATCTCCAAGAGTTTCTAAATAATTTTTCCTATAGCAAGAATTACGAACTATGGCTTTATGTGCAGGAAAGAAAGAGAGCTGGCGCTATTCTCAAACTGGGTATGGACTATACATATGTTTGTTAGAGACAGTCTTGCTGTTTACACAGGTACCTCCAATTCTGGACACATTAAGTATCAATCCAAAGGAGGAATATTGAAGCAATAAATTAAAAGCTGTAAGAAGATGGAAATACTAAAAAACATAATATTCTAAAGATTTTCTATCAGATTTAAAGAAAATCTTTCAATGACAAATGTCACTATACGTTTCCATTGCTTAATGGCCTTTTCATGAAATTAATGTATTTTTTCCATTTGTGGTTAGCATTAATTTCTTGTCTTTCTCCCTCTGTCTGTTATCTGTGTATACAGTCTAATAGAAAAGTCTATAATTTAGATATTAGTGAGATAGCTGCAGGCAATTGTGATTACTATAAAGAAAAAAAGAAGCCAAAACCAAAATCTGTTTATCTATATATTTTCCTTAGCCTTTTAGGATTATATTGATCTAACAACCATGTTATGTTTGCATGTGGCTATCCAATTTAGGATCCATATCTCTAACCACTCACAAAAGTTAATTCAAGATGGATAAAAGACTTAAATATAAGACAAGAAACCATGAAAATACTAGAAGAAAATGTTGGAAAAACTCTTACAGATATTGGCCTAGGAAAAGAATTTATGAAGAAGACCTCAATGGTAATCACAGAAACAACAAAAATAAATAAACAGGACTTGATTAAACTAAAGAGCTTCTGCACAGCCAAGGAAATAATCAACAGAGAAAAAAGGCAACCTACATAGTGGTAGAAAATATTTGCAAGCTATATATCTGATAAAGGGCTAATAACAAAAATCTACAAAGAAATCTAGGAAGCAAGAAGAAATTAAAAATAAAAAACATTAAAAAGTAGGCAAAAGACTTGAACGAAACCTTTTTAAAAGAAGATAGACAAATGTCCAATAAACATATAAAAATGTTTGATGTCACTAATCATCAGGGAAATGCAAATCAAAACCACAATGTTCACTCACCTGTAAATTTATCTATCACTGAACACAACAAAAAGTGAATCTCTTATTGCCCTTGAGTAATTTCTCTATATTTGCTGTAGCTCTAGGGAGTAACGTTCTAATAATTTTTGTCTTCTCTTTGAGATGGGAGATCATGCTCTCTTGATAACAGGGGAATTGATGAAGTACAGTGAAACTACAAAAATAATGAAATCTTTCATAACTGTGAAGAAGGTTGCTAAAGATTTTGACTGACAGAGATGGAATTAAAATTGGCCCATTTAGTTTGAGGGAAAAGTATGAGCAGAGTAAATGACTTAGAATTTGTGTGAAACCAGATGAACAGAAACACTTGCACAAAATAACAGAATTATTAGGCTGCATTTATCCAGTGCACTAGAAATTTCGAGAAATTCTACATTTATTATTATTTGTTATATTACATAATTATTTATGTGAGGCAAGAATTTTTATTTTCAATTAATTCAATGATGATTAACTTAGCAATAATTTCATGTTCTGATCACTTTGGACTTTACAGCTCAACTTCAAAAAGTCTTCTACACTGATTGCCTTCATGTTCTTGTCTCCTATCCACTCTTTATGTTAACTTGGTCTACTTGTATGTGTGTATAATAACATTATACATTATTATACATTCTGTGTAATAACCTACAGAAAAACCCATAAGACACAAAGGCATGTCACTCCTTTTCCCAAACCCTCCAACATAATCCCTTTTTACTCAGCATAGAAACCAAATGCCTTCCAGTGGTGTATATTTTGTTTCCCTCACCTCTCTAAACGCCTCTTCTCCTCCTCTCTGTCACTTTCTGTGGCCATCCCAGTCTCTCTACTGCTCCTTGAACTTGCTTAGCCTGTTCCCAACTCTAGTGCCAGAACTAATTGATCTTGCTCTCTGTAGCACTCCTTCCTCACATATTCATATATCTCAATCCCTCATCTCTTTGAAGTATTTTCTCACATACCATCTAGTAAGTTGGACTTAGACAAAAACAAGATGATCATATATATTTATTTTAATTTCTGTTTTCATACCTAAAACTATAATTTCCATGAGGCAGAAATTGTATGTTTTCTCCAATTCTGCCTCTCTCTGTCACTTGTATAATGTTTGGCATGTAGATGGCACCTAATAAATATTTATTGAATGGTTTTTTGAGGATAAAATCATCATAATCCTTAATTTTTTCCTGAGTTGTCAATGTCAGAAAAATATATTTGTCTCTACACTAAGAGTAGATTATTGGGGACAAACTCAAACTATATTATTGGACAGGGGAATCTTACATAAACTACACTGTCAATAGAGTAATTTATGACAATATATACTAAGAGTATATATTGAATATACTAAGAATAATATACACTTAGTATATTTAGTTGAATCCAGTTAAATTCAGTGTGTGTTGTTGTAATTATTAATGGAATGATCTCTCCCTTTATAGTGCCAATGAAAATCAGACAAATGTCAGATTTGTAATTTCTGAGAATGACATTAGAATAAGTTTGATTCCTATATGTTTACCAAGTCTTTGCTTCTAACTTTTTCTTAACTTTATATTGAGTGTTATTGTTCAGTTGACAAGTAGTTCTTTTTCTAATTCCAAATTCTGTGTTTGAAAATTAATAAGCTATTTTCAGGTAGAACTGTGTAGCTAGGCTTCCTGAAATTTAGTAGACAGACATCTGCTTACTTCCCAAAACTATGGTTGTAAAAATAAATATGAAATTTTTATGGAAGGGATTTTTCAACAATGCTAAAAAGTACTGCATCTGATACAACATATAATTTGGAGTTGAATTGAGAGAAAAAAAATGGTGATTACATCTTACACAGCTTTAATTACTCTGTACTGCTGTTCTATATAAACTTTCTTTTACCCAGTAATATGTTTGAGATACCATAGCGTTTGGAGATATAATTAAAGAAAAGCAAATATAATAGCTACTACAGTGGCTTCTATTATAAATCCTGAGGAGCACACCTGCCTTTGTATTCCAGATTATCAGTCTACTTTACTATGATGACATGAGAGAGAAACGCACCTCTACTTCGTGCATCTCCATCTTTGGATCTCTTTGTTAAAGCAGTTATAGCCATACTCAATCCTGAACAACCAGATACACGTAGGGGAAAGAAAACATATCACCATTTACAACATACTCTATATGTTTAGTGGAAAATGTATACACACACACACACACACACACACAATATGTACTTCTGAGAAGTAAATATAATTTTTCATTCTATCAACAAGAGACATTTTCTCACTAAAATTCAACAAAAGAACAGTATATTGTTTGGCATGTTAGCATTCTTAAAAGACCGTATTCTCTATTGAAGAAAACATTTTAATAGCTGAATAATGAAGGAAGAATAAAGGCAAGTCATTCATAACATCATCTTGTTTTTTGTTTAATGTTTTATTTTTAGGTTTTAAATTTGAATTGTTTGATATCTTTCAATTGTTTATTGCTATCTCTCACTCAAAAAAAGATTATATATAACGTGAAAAGGTTTTGGAGATTGCTGTCTTTTAAAATGACTTGGAGTTGGAAAAATTTGAATGATATTTGTAAATATATTTAAACAGAATATAAAATTCTTTTTATAAAGCCGTATGTTACATTTTATGTAAAACCCATTCTTGTCATTTATGCAAAAGAAATTTTGGCTCAAAAGACTTGGAAGATTTAAAATGTTTAAAATAGAACAATTGTCACTAATGAAAAAATTGAGTGTATTTTAAATTACTGAAAATATGAAATAAAATAAAAAAGGAAAATGATAAAAGGTAATGACTACAATATATTTAATTAGAAAAATACGTGCTATATTTCAGGTTAAGCCAATAGGTGTATAATGCTTGCTTAGCAGAATGTGAAAGTGATAATGTTCTTCTTTGAATGATGAGAAAATAATGGTAGTGCTATAAAGGCTGTAGGCTTGATGACTGTCTTAATTACTGAACATATTATAATAGTTAGATGAAATGACAAATTAAGATGATTGAAAGAAGTACAGATTAAAAGACCAACTAATTTGTATGGTGGTAGGCCTTAGATGACTAATTATTATATGAGAAGACAGTTATCATGTTATGTTAGTGTAGGTTAAATAGACCTAATTTTTAATGACAAAAATATGTTCAATATAAGCAAAATGGTTCAGTGCTTTAAAAATTGAACAATTAGTTGGCTAGACTGTTAAGAAATTCCAAACTTAAATGGACTGAAAAATAAACATTCAACATTTACTGAAAACTTCAAAGGCATGCAATGTAATCCAATTTGATTTTGATGCAAAATTATATAAATGTATACTTGAATAAACATTTACTAATACAGAAAACTTTCACGATTTCTTGAATGTCATATATCGATATGACATTACAAATTTACATTATCAGGGTTTTTATCTATATATGATCCAGTTTAGCTCCCACATTCTAATGGGATTTTGAGTATATATAAAAGAATTTGGAATTTTAATATTACCTTCTAACCCTTCCAGGAGGACTTTTGTAGATAAAAATGAAATGATGCTAAAATTTATGTGGAAAGGTAAGCACCATAGAATAGTTATGAATTTGTTATAGCCTATAGAACCATACAACACAAAGAGTGAGCCTTAATGTATACAAATTTAAAAAAATAGTTTGTGAACAGTAAAACCAAGATAAAATGCAGACTGTGACCAAAAAACAATCCAATGTACAATCGTATGTCATAACCTCTGGTTGTTAAAGTTGTTTCTCATAAACCCATGTGTTAATAATTCTGAAACTGCTGCACAGATATAGTGTTAGAACAATAATGTAAATGGATGGTGGGTAATTGGATCTATATTTCTCACTGTAGTAAGAGGTTATAGATGAGCAAGGGGAAAGGTTAGAATAATCTCGGTGGTCCTGGGTGAAAATTGGAGTCATTTGTATGAGCTCATGTTTAGTTTATATAGATATAGATGACAGATAAAGACGTGATTAGATAGGTATGTATACACATGCTAGTTTACATACATGCAACTTCTTGCTCTGCCTGCTGAAAGCCCCTAGAAGCAATAACACCCTAGCACACCCAATGCCCAGGTCTTGGTTTTTAGTACCATTCTCCAATAAAAGGAAACAGTGCCTCTTAGATGTCTGAAGCACAGAATACACAAGATGAGCCTAGAACACCTTGCAGTTCCAAAATTTAAGGAAGTGCTAAATTAAATAATAATAATAATAATGATGGGGTTACATACAAGGGATACAGGATCCAGCTGAAAGAGTCCCCATGACCCAAACTGGAATTGTAAGAGGAATAAATAAATAAATAGAATAGAATTGGAATATAGCTCAAAGTATAAAATAAATATTCATGAGTCAATACAGTTATAAATAAATTATCAAATAAATAAATGATTAGGGTAGAATACACAAAGCTTCAGTAGAGAATTCCAAATAATTCATGTATATACTCCACCACCAAGGAGGTGGGGCATAAATTTTTGCCCTTTAAGTGACTGCCTTCTAAGGAGAATAGTGTAGAAATATGGCAAAAATAAATAAATAAATAACTTTATCATGGGCAAACAAGTGGCAAGCTGGGAAATACTACCTCAGCCAGATCAAGGTTCACATCATCAGTGATGTCATATTAGCATATACATTTGATATGATAAGCTAAGAATGACCTTTTGCCTATGTGGTTTTCCTCCCCAATTTATAGCCCCTGTCTGATCATGATAAAAACATCAGTAAACCCAAATTGAGACAAAATCCCTGCCCAGCACTCCCTGAAACTGTCAAGGTTATCAAAAGTAAGTAAAGTCTAAGAGATTGTCACAGCCGAGAGCAGCCTAAGGAGACATGATAACTAAATGTAATGTACCCAAGGTGAGATCTTGGGACAGAAAAAAAAAAAGACATTATGTGTATATAAAAACTAAGGAAATCTGAATTAGGTATGGACTTTAGTTAATAATTGTGTAATAATATTGACCCATTAGTTTTACTCATGTTCCATAATAAAGTTAACAACTGGGAAATTTGTACCTAAGGTATGTGGAACTCTCTGGAATTTGTTGCAATTTTTCTGCAAATATAAAGCTATTCTAAAATAAAAAGCTTCTTTAAAATATTCAATAGTAAGAAAACAAGTAGGCCAATATAAAATGATACAAAAATTGGAATAGACTGTCAAAGGAGATAAATGGATGGCAAATAAACACATGAAAAGATTGTTAATCATGAACACAATAGAAAATAAAATTATAGTGAGATACTTCACACCTTTTAGAATGCCTCAAATTAAAAACTGACTATACCAACTGCCAATGAGAATTGGAAGGAACTGGAAACCTTATACACTACTGGCACAAAAACTGGAAAACAGTTTGCGATACTTTCAAAGTAGATAACATGACTATCATTTCATCCAGCTATTCCTCTCCTAAGTATTTACCTAAAGACAAAACAAAGCATGTCTATACAAAGATGTGCACATGCATATTCAAAGCAGCCGTACTTTTCGTAGCCAAAAATTGGATTAAAAAACTCAAATGCTCATCAATAAGTGAGATGATAGATAGCTTTATATATGCATGTTTGAATACTACTTGACAATATAAAGGGATGAGCTTTTGATACATGAAACAGCATGAATAAATCTAAAAATAATTATGCTAAATGAAAGAAGGCATATAAAAAAGAATATATTCATGAGTTTACATAAAACTCATAAAAATGCAAACTAATCTCTAGTGGCAGAAGATGAGTATTTGCCTGAAAAGGAAAAGTTGGAAAGAGGCTGAAAAAAGGATTAAAATAACCAAAAGAAACACTTCTGAGGTGATGGATTTGTTCACTGTCTTCACCACAGTGATGATTTCAGGGATGTATAGACATGTCAAAACTCATTGTATTGTATATTTTAAATATTTTTACCTATTATATATAAATTATAACTCAATAAAACTTTTAAAAATGTGTTTACAATAACATTTAGCAGATATCATTAATCTAAAATCAATTATTCTCTTTGGGTGTCTACATGGAATTTCATTCTAAGTTGTTAGGTTAAATATCAAGCCATTTTAGGAAGAAATAATTCATAAGTATTATTCCCTTTCATATTCATTTCTTAGTGTAATGTACATTAAAATATCTGGTTCTTTTGTTAATAAATAGGTCAAGATAAATAAAACATTTTTCTTCTTCTAAATTTTCTTTAATTTCCTATGTTGATGTCTTGGTTTCCCTAGAGACTGCCAAAATGAAACAGATTCTAAGGAAGTTAAATAAAGACATCCTTTTATATCTTAAAGAAAAAATAAGTAGAATCAGTACTTATTCCCAGAAGAAATTATTTAGAATTATTATTCAGGTTATAATGCTAATAGAGAATGATACTTTTAAAACTTTTATTAAGATGCTTTTTTCTGAAGTACCAAATTTGCTTGTCATTAAAACTCATGCCTGAGAGATTACTTAGTCTTATTTAATATATAAAAGGATGTCTTTAACTTTCTTAGAATCTGTTTATGCAATGTATCCATGTGACAAAAATCTGTACCCTTTTAATATTTTGAAATAAAAAATGCATATTTCTTTAATCATTATCATTATTCCCTTTATCAATCCCCCTTTATCAATCATAAAGGGTATTTGTTGAAAAATGGATTTCTTTAAGTGCACTATATAAAAAAATATAAAGTGATACAGAAATGTTGGTAATAAATTTCTGTTATAATAACTGATTATTTCTGTATTTGTATTATTTTTTTATTTTACTGTGGTATAAGTACATAAAGTAAACTGTGCAAATATTATACAGTTGAATGACAATTTTCAAAAGCACCAGGAAATTTTTGTCCTTACCAAGATATACAACATTTCCCTTATCCCAGAAATTTCCCTCATGCCCTTGTTCAAATTCCTTAAGCCCATAGAAAACCATCTTCCTAATTTTTATCACATATTAATTATTCTTGAAGAACAGATTAATTTTTAATAACATCTTAGTCATTCAATGCTATGAAAATGCAGTTTTGCCTAGTAAATCTTCTGAGTTCCTTTCTCCCTTTGTTAGTCCTGTCTGTTTTTCTGTTGTGTTTTAATCATAGATATGAGTCATACAATACCAGAAGCAATCAATATGAAAAATATAATTTAAATTTATAATGTCAACCTCTGAATTTAAAGGTAAGTAGACAAATTATTGCAGATAGTTTTATTTGCTAAGAATATTCTAAGCATGCAAAATATTAAGGATGTGAGAGTGATCCTGTCTAAAAGGCTCTAATCCTTCATGCCTGAGAAGGAAGGTATAATTTTGAAATATGACAACATTTGAAATTTCAAATTTTGGAAAAGCACAAGATAAAGGAGCTAGGAAGGAAAAACAACCCAGTAGCTTCATTTTAGACTAATGAAAAAATATGTAAGAAAAGAAAGAAAAGCTAATACATAAACTCCATATTAATTTGCCACACTTATGAAAGAAACAGACTTTTAGAATTTCTGCACCTGTTTGTTTGTATGTGTTCTAATTTTTACATAGTCTTAGAGTGGTACTTGTGTAGCTCTGGACCTAATAGTTTTTGCATTATATGCCACATATGCAAACTTAAAATCCCCAAAGGGATAGCTGCATCTCAGAGCCGACAAGACCATTTGAAATTTCCACAGATTGGATGATATCTAAAATACATAAACATTTTTAGTTTTTCAATGTTATTTAATCTTTATAATACAAATAGGTGATTTTATGTTTTTAAATACCAAAATATTAAATGTCTTTGATCTTACTTTGCTATAAAAAGACAAGGTATAAAGCTCAGACAGGAAAACTTGCATATTACTCAATAGGAAATAAGATTAATTTTTTTCAAAGGTGTGGTCTATATTCAATTTAAACTCTTAAAAAGTCCAAAGCTAGTTTTATTATTTTGTTCAAAGTTATGTCTCATTATATGTGTAAAGGGACCTTAATAGAGATGCTTTCCTTCTCTGTTTTGGCCAGGGTCTCAAAAAAGTTAGAGATTGTAAAGCTATTTTCACCATTTTACTTATCATCTACTGAAAGGTATAGGTATTGAGGTGAGGATTTCTTTGGAAAAACCATCAGTTCTGTGTTCCTAAAGCCCTACTCCCTTGGAAAGAAAAAGAGACACCTTTCCCCTTCATTAAGTGAAGGAATCTTCAAGGGAAACACTTATTTTCTGGAATTTTGGCCTGCGTTGACATAGAGAAAAACTGTTATATTGTGAACCAGCTACAGTTCGAAACCTGTGACATTTCTTTCAGCAAATGCACCTGTGAGAGGAAGTAGACTTGTGTGAGTCTTGCATCCTAATCAGAAAATCACCTACAGCAGTGGTTCTCAAAGTGTTGTCCATAAGCCCACAGCATCAGCCTTTGCCTGTGACTTTGTCACAAGAGCAAATTCTTGGACCCCACCCCAGATTATTGAATCAGAAACTCACGATTCACAGCTCTCCAGGCCATTCTAAGGCACATATGAGATAGGCGGTCCTGGGCCAGAGAGAGTCTGTGTCAAGAGGACCACTTCTGGCCCAAGGCAGAGAGAGTAGAACACAGCCCGCAACTGAGATATGGGAAGAGTTCTCTCAGAAGGAGCCCCAGGACAAAAACATCCACCATTGTGCCTCCATCATTTCCAGAGGAAATGAACTGTGGATTGCAATGGCACTTGCTTAGTAAGACTATTCCCTTTGCCTAATCTTCATCCCTCTGAGCCTGACTCAGACCCTTGGTGAGGGACATGTTCTTTTTCTCCTGGGTACACATTTTAGCCAAGGTCCTGAGGAACTTAGTAAAATATCTAAGCCTGATAAAATGAATTGAAACTCAAATTGAAGTCTTGTGAATTCTGATACACTAGGAGGTGTGAGAGGTCCTGAACTAGCAAGAATTTGAGGAGATAGGGATAGAAGCAAAACAAGATATCAACCTTCTTCCATCCCATCTCCACTGCCTGTATCTAAGACTGAAAGACTCCCTAGGAGGAGTAAGTAGAATGTTCGGAGACAGAAGTTCTACTGAACGAGACTTTTAAACTACTAATGTCATTAAAATTTTGATTCACTTAATAACTATTTATGGATTATCTACTTTGGCATATATACTCTTCTAGGATACAGAAGTAAATAAAAGCCAATACCTGTATTCTCCCAGAGTTTGCGTTCTAGTTGAATAAAACAGAAAAGAAAGTGAGAAGAAATAAAGAGCAGAGAAAGACAGTATGAGCTTGCTATGGTATTCAGACTGGTCAGGAAATACCTTTGTGACCAAGAAGAATGATGTTTGTGAAGAAACCTAAATAAAGTAAGACTTAAATGGATCAGAATGTTATGGTTACTATAAGAGTCTGATATTTATCATTTTTGAATCCCTGGAAAATCAATGGGATTTGTCCTACGATTTCTTTCAAGGGCAGAAAGAAACTGACAAATGATTTTAACAGGGTGTGTCGGGATATGGTACAGTTATTTTGTACTTAGTATTTATACAGTGTGGCTCCTCCAATAAAAATATGACATATGTTTAATACTCATACATTGTTATGAAAGAAACCATTCTGTTTTTCCACACAAACAATAAAGAAATCTTTTTCTACTGACTTTTTTCACTTAAAAGATTGAGTCATACTGTTCAGATCAAGTTTAGATTCATTTAAAATATAATATATATACTGTTTACTTACAGTGTGCTCATTAGAATGACAAACACTATAGAGAAAAAATAAAACACCTTGCATGCTTTGGTCCATGATGTGAGGAAACTCATTTACAATGACAGCCATATTTAGTAGAAGAAATTAGATGCTTTCATTCATTTCACAATTATTCATTGAATGTCAAGAGTCCCAGAGTAAGATGACAAAAAAAAAAAAAAAAATCAGGTAAGAAAGAGAAAGGTTTCTTTCAGAGTGACATTATCTCCATCTTCCAGCAGATAATGTGTATGCTACCAGCACATAGGTACTTAATCAGAAAAAGGGCATCAAGAAATAGTAACATGAGGTGAGGGGTCAGAGATTAATTAAGAGCTCTCAGCTTTTGAAAAGAGATACTTTAAGTGTAAGCAATTTAGAGAAAAGGTACATTCTGGGGGAAATTACATTTTGTAGTTTCCGTTTCATCAAGAAAGCAGGAGATTTTTCAACTCTGTTAGGTAAGGATCGTGGTCTTAACCCTTTACATAACAACTGTCCAAAGACCACTATACATAGATTTAGTCTCTGACTTTATAAATTTTACAATATAAAAAATTAAGAAGAAAAGCCGTACAATATAGTGATTATGAACATGAACTCTAGGACCAAACTGCCTATGATTAAATTCTAGCTATGTCATTTATTGATTGTGTGCCTTGATTTTCTCATCTGTAAAGTGGGTGCTCATAATAGTTAATACCTTTTAGTGTTATTGGAAAGATTAAATGTGTTAATACTTGGAAAGACTTTGACATTATATATACAATATGTTAATGTTCACTAAATATTTGCTAGCATAACAGAGTTAAGGGGATAACTTAAAAGATTATAATGAAATAATACATTTTACTTTTAACAAGATATTGTATAATTCTGGTAAGTGTTATAGCTGAAGTGATTCATGATGAAAGTTTATAAAGTCCAGGAAGGGAGTTTTTCTTTATAAATCTGCAGGAAGAAAACATGAAAGCTAGTCTATTTTGTTGGAATGGAATAGAGGAGAAAGAAGAATGGTAATCTTAATTTTTACAGACTGATATGTAGCACCCCCCATCCCCAGATTTCATGTTTAAGTCCTAACCCCCACTACCTCAGAATGTGACCGTATTTGGAAATAGGGACCTTGAAAGAGAAACTTAAGTTAAAATGGGGTTATTAGGATAGGCTTTAATCTGAAGAGGAAATATGAACACACAAAAAGACACCAGAGATGTGTGCACACAGATAAATGATTAGATGAGGGAGGACACACCAAGACAGCAAACATTTGCAAGCCAAGGAGTGAGGCTGCAATAGAGACCAAACCTGTCAATGCCTTGATCTTGGACTTCCAGCTTCAAGAACTGTGAGGAAATAAATTTCAGTTGTTTAAGTCATCCAGCCTGTGGTATTTAGTTATGGCAGCCTGATAGAACTAATAGAAATTGAACTGTAGGTGGAGTCCTGTGAAATCTGATATACTAGGAGGTATGAAGGATACTGAACTAGCAAGAGTTTGCGAAGGTAGAAACAGAAATTAAAGGAGAAATCAACCTTCCGTTGATTGTATCTCCCTCTCCATTGTTTGTATCTAAGCCTGAAAGACTCCCTAGGAGAGATGGGTAGCAGAGTAGAAGGAGAGAGAACTTTTGCAGAACAGGATATTTAAACAACCAAGTCCAGTGTGCTGAATAAACATGTGAGATATGTATCCATGAGAAGTAGAAGGATTTGCTGATGGCAGATATAGACTTTTAGAGAAAGAGAAAAATCAGTGGTAGTGACCAGAGTTCTCAACCAAGTACCTGGGTGGTTACTTCTGACTATCATCAGTGTTTTGGAAATGATTGGTTGTAGTTCTAAGCCCACAGTTATCTTACTAAGTCAAAAAGTTACATGTTTTTGGTCGTTTGTATTTTATGTGTCATTTCCCCCAGCCCTTGACATTATCTATAAATGTCATTGATTATTGTATGTAGATTTTTTGATAATGCTACTTTTTGGCCTCTATTTTTTATAGTAAATTTCTCATACTTTTCTTTATCTTTTTTCACATTGGAGTAGAAAACATATTAAAATGTTGAAAAATGCTTTTTGCAGAAACAGTTCATTGTTTCATCTTCAACATATTTCCTTGATCCACTTATTTTCCTTAATTTTTCAAAATTAATATTGGAAATAATCTGTTATCATTCTAGATACTAACTTTGTAAGATGGCTCCTAGTCTGCTGGTCAAAATTCTTTTTGTTACAAATGGCACACGTATTTGTGTCTTCGTGTTCCCAAGTTCTCACAATTTCACTCCTTAGTTAATTGATACAAAGGCTTCTTCCTCTGAAGCCCATTCCAGGAACATCTTGGATTAATTATCATGGTCTCTCACAATCCTGTGGCCCTCACTCTGTCTCATTGGTTTTGTCATGTATCTCTTTCTGTGTTTGCCTCATTATTCTCCTGCTGCCTCTGCACTGATTTTAAACATTATCTTGAGTGCTGAAAAAGGGCAGAATTTGCATTCCATTTATTTTCTGTACTATTCATTCCAGGATATGCACAGTAAAATATGTTGATAGATTACATTAGAATTCAAACAATTTTTAAAAAATAAATATTTGAGGGTAAAAATAGTTGAAGAAAAAGTATCATGGCTTCTAAAAATCTTCCCTAAGTATTAATACTATTCTTTATTTTATGATGTATTCACTTTAATATTTCTTGAGTTTTTATTATAACCCAAAGGAAAGTACATTTTAATATTTTCAGCTTTAAACATTTTCTTTTGTCTAACTTACAGTAAAAATTTTGTATGCCATTTGTTTTATTTTAATATCATGCATTATGTATATGTATCTATTCATGTTTCATATATAAATATGTATAAATGTCTATTTTTAAGCAATAAGTTTATATTGCTTTCATTTGGGATAAAAAACTTTTCTCACGCATCAGGTTTGTATGCCCAATACAGAAATAAAATTTAGCATTGCTCTTGGAAAGATTATACAACATTTTTCTTACACAAAGTGACTATTACTTGTAAACAAGGAAATCTGAAAATATTTCCATCTGTGTGACTTTAATATGTTATTTTCTGTTCTGTGTCTCAGTTTCCTTATTTTAAAGAGGAGAAAATAATAAGCTCTCCTACATAGGTTGGGAAAATGGAATATGGAAATGTTTAGAGGTCTGCTTGGTACAATAAATATATCAGATAATTGTTACATGTAAAAGTTAATGTACATTATTTTTTAATGAAATGTATGTTATTAAGAAATTTGTGAAAGTATGGTAAAAATAATTCAATATTAAGGGAAGAAGCATTGCTCGAATTGGATTTATAAAGAAGAACACAATAATTGGATCAGAAGGCATGAGAATAAATAAGTATAAGCTGAGATGATAATAGAGGAGAAAAATAGACCAGAATTATAATTGGATTTCATATAAAAAAGGGATTCTTATATATAGAATCTTAACTATAAGCTGCATATAATGTAGCTGGATGAATTGAACCTAAATTATATTAGATTTATATAATTTACCTACTTTTAACATTATTGAAAAACACAAAGAGCAAAGATCTATTGCCGTTATTAATAATTGTTCTACCACTAATCTCTCATTTCTTTTTCATTCTTAATTCATTGATTTATCTTTTCTTTGCCTAATGCTTGTTCAAATGGTCTTGCTTAACATAGAAATAGGGTAGAAGTAGATGTGAGTGCAATAAAGATCCCAAGTAACAGAGTAGGGTTGAATTTAGGTTACCAAAATGAGTTATGCAATAAGCAAAATAGCAGACAATGAAGACTATTTGACAGATGATGCCAGACATACAGTGGTATGGGCCAGGCATTCTTAATCAATTCTCTGATACAGATCAACCCATATCAGAATCATAGCCTGAAGCACCACTGATGTACGTAACTTTCAGCTGGTTACTTAATATTAATATCTATGCAACTTTGGGTTGCTCAATGCACCCCCTTGGTCCCTTTCTTCCCTGCCAGTCCCCACTTCTTTCTCTCTCTCTCTTTCTTCTCTCTCCCATTTTGCTGACTTCCTGAGATAATTATTTATATCCACTAGGCCCTTCACAAATGATTACCATTTATCATACTAAATAGTTTTAATAGATAGACAGGCTTAGTCACATTTCATTTTTGTAAAATCTGTTGAATAAGATTTAAATGTCAAGACACAGGAAAAACATTAATTCTATAGAAATAAAATAAAAGTTTTCCATAAAAATCTTAGTCATAGATTATGTAACTATAATTTTATTTTATAATCTATTTGGGGAGTGTTTTTCCTAAATCATTCTTTCTTCTTCAGAAGAAAGCATACTGATGACTCATATAGCAGAGATTTATTTTAACAACACGTTAATATGCAAAGCTTTGATTAGAACATTTCTTATCCATGATGACATTTTTACATAAGAAAAAATATATACTCCTATGAAATCTAGAACCAAATAGATTCATTTTTGTGCTGCAACAATTCACTGACTTCTAAGCAATATGATAGTAGAATTGGAATTAATGTCAGTTTATAACTAAGTGAATCAGAAAGTTAAAAATAATAAAAATAACTATATTAAAACATTAATTATAATATGTATTGAGAATATTTGTTTCATTTTACCTTTTCACTTTGAACAGGATTCTAAACTTTATACTTACATGAAAAGTATTTTGTTAAAAGTAATATAAAGTTTGTTTTCATTCCTTGAAATGCAAGCCATAAAACCCTATACAGACCAGATTTTTAAACAATGTTTGCATGTTTATTTCCAATACAAAAAGAAAAAAACACTGGATCAATGTTTGAAAATTAAAAATATATGAAATTAATATTGATATAGTGATATGTATAAAGTAGAAACATAATTTATCTCCGTACTTTATTGAAAATTCTGAGTTAGTTAATCTGAATTTCCAGGTAATTAAGTAATATACTGAAAAGTGCAAAGGCAGGGGCAGAAAATAAATTATATCTAACTTTATTGCTGTGTTATCTATGATGCAAAGCATTTGGGTTATCACAGAGTTTGGAATAAAGGAAGTTGAGAGGGTAATCCTAGACCCCTTTTGGCTGGAACATCTACTCACAACTGAGAGATGGATTCTTCAATGCTCCCATCAATGAATAGACTGACCAGATGTTTGAAAATATTTTCATTTTTAATATTATACATTTTTATTTCATATTGATTTA
Source organism: Mirza zaza (assembly GCA_008750895.1). NCBI lineage: Eukaryota > Metazoa > Chordata > Mammalia > Primates > Cheirogaleidae > Mirza > Mirza zaza. Next base: position 52,526 of record VSMD01133353.1, read on the forward strand.
TATTATATTAAAAATGAACAGCTTTCATATTCTCTCTTTGAGAACCGGAATATGTGTTACTCTTTAAAGTCCTTATTCTCAAAGTTTGGGGACAGGCCTAATGAGATGCTTCCTTGTCATGACCCCAGGGTGACAGTTTTCCTTTTTGTGGAACAAATGCTCAAATTCAGTAATTTTTATAACGTTTTTTGTTCTTTTTCCCGATTTTTTTTTCCAAATTTTTGTCCCAGGAACAAAGTGGCAATCCCAGACCTCAGGACTTATGACTGTGATTAGATTTCGGAACTTATTTTAGATTTAAGGATACCTGAGGCTGTAAGCATTTAACAACATAAAAGTTAGCTACTTCAACTTTAACAACAACAAAAATCTGTGGCCAGTAAGAGTCACAAAATGAAAGTTTATTTAGAAAATCATATAAGGACTCTATATATTAAAATATGATTCTGACAGCTATTAGGGAAAGGTCAACCTAATAAACAACACGTATATGCCTCTTCTCCTCATCCTATTTCTTTCACCAGTTCCCTTATATCTGCTTCTAATGTACAAACTGACTTGACACTTTGTTTCAGCCCAAAGAGGCACAGCCTCCTAGATTCCAAAAACAGCATTGAGAATATTTCAACAAATGAACAAAGACCAAAACTAAATTCAAAAGGCTCTTAAAATTCTATTAATATACTGGGCATCTTGCTGGTATATCTGCACATCACCCACTTTAAGTTGGAACCAGACAATATAATGATCATTGGGAAAGTAAAATAAAGAATACTCTTTAGCTTATAAGATGTTCATTTGTTTCTTTCAATAAATCATTATTGAGTAATCATACTGAATTGATGTAGGTATGTATGTTTCCAAATCATTTGGGTAAATACCTAGAAGCACAATTGCTGTATAGGTAGGAAGGTTATGATAGCTTGCTAAAAAATGTCAAGCTTTCTTTCAACTTAACTGTACTATTTTTCATACTCAACAGCAATGAATGAGATTTCTTTCGCTCTTGGTATCTTTGCCAGCAGTTGGTATTGCTGGGTTTCTTCTTTTTTTTAACTTTAGCAATTGTAATAGGTGTGTAGCGATATCTCATTGCTATTTTTATTTGCATTTTCCTAATGGCAAATGAAATAGAGAATCTATTCATATGCTTGTGTTTCATATGCATATACTCTATAGTGATGTGTTTTTCTTTTTGAGATTGCTCATTTTTTGTCTTTTGGTGGAATTTTTAGAGTTGTTTATACATTGTGGATATGCCTTTTACCATATGTATTTTACAAATATATTCTCCCACTCTGTGTCTTGTTTCATTCTCTTAGAGTCTTTAATAGAGCAGAAGTTTATAATTTTAATGTCCTAATTATCAATATTTTCTTTAATGGCTTTGCCTTTTGTATTGGACCTAAAAACTAATTGCCAAACAGAAGGTTACCTAGATTTTCTCCTAAATTTAATCTAGAAGCTTTGAGTTTTGCATTTTATACTTAGGTCTATGAAACAATTTAAGTTAATTGTTGTGAAGGTATGAGATCTGTGTCTAGATTTATTTATTTATTTATTTATTTTGCATATAGATGTCTAATTATTCCAAGTCAGCTGTTAGTCTTGAAAATTAAGCAAAGTTTTATTTGTTTTTTTACTTATTTCATATATATATATATAGGTATGTATGCATATATGTATTAATTGTTCTCAGAGTTAAGTAGAAAAGTATATACAATCCTAATATTGTTAAATATAGAATAAATTATATTGGTTTAAGTTGTTATTATCATCTATATTGATTGTTCACATATCAAATTTCCCCTTGATTGGACAGTAAGGACCCTTTCCAGCTATCTTCCAAGTTCGTTTTATATATCCCATCATTATTTGTCATTACCTTTCTTCCTGCAACAACAGGTGATAGAACAGGCTTATCCTGAACTTTCCCTGATCCAGCTCTGGGATTGGTCATTTCTCTAAGGATCCTTGGTTCCTTCAAGAGAATGATATTTCAAATCAAGATGAGAGTAATAGGTTTGTTCATAGCTATTATGGTGTTGTTTCTTATAGGTCCTTTCCATGGATAGAACAAGAGAGTTATACATTGATATCTATCTCTACATGTGTATTTGCTATCCTACAGAAATATCACAGGCACAACAGTATATCCAATTCCAATCCAAAGCACGAGAGTTTATTCTAGTTTCCTTCTTTACCCAAACATGGTTAGGCAGTTAGATATTAATAGAATGAACAATATTTGATAGCACATTGTGACATTCTTCTTTGTTCCACAGTGAGGACTCTGGTCCCCTTATCCACAATATATTTACTTATTTAATACAACTTTCTTTTATGTAATCTGTCTCCTTCCACTGTTGCCACTACCCTCTCTCCATTCTCACATGAATGTTCGCCTCCAACACTTCATTCTGGGTTACTGCCAAAGCCTCCTGCCCTCTGCACTGATGTCTATCCTTTTCAGGCTTGACGTTTTGGTGTGTACCCATTACCTCCTACCCTTCCGATCTGCGTGAATGACCTCTCACCTTGCTCAGGGTCTGTGCTCCATACAGAGAGGCCTTAGCTCGCCCCTCACCAACACCACTATGCAGATGCCTGCTTTGCTCAATCTCAACCAAGAGTTTTTGAACTGAAGATTTCAGAAAGTCAGAAAGGAAGTCAGGAAGAAAAAAAAATGCAGGAAAAGGAAGAGGAACAAAGGTGGGTAGGCAGGCAGATAGGAAAGAAGGAATAGTCTTTTATTCTTCAATGAAAAATTATTATTAGTTTGAACATCTTTACGTATGATTTTTTAGCCTTTCGAGTTTTCTCTTACATAAATTGGATAGCCATACCCTTTGCCTATTTTTCCATTGAAGCTATGTTTTCTTGTTGATGTACAAAAGTTCCTTATGTATTCTAAAATCTAGATATAAACTCTATTGGGATTTTATACATTGTATTTTATAGTGTAAACATCCTCTCCCTATCTGTTAACTTATTCCATGTGATTTTTTGTAACAAAAAAAAGACATGAACTTTGATGTTATCTAATTTACTCATTATGGAACTAACTGTTGTGTTTCTGATATTTTGTTTCAGAAAATATTCCCTAACCTTAGGTCACAAAGATATTCTCTTACATTTTCATCTCTTTATTTTATCGGTATTCCTTTTAAATTTTATTCCTCATCTTTAACTGACCGTCTCTGGGAGGGCAGAAAAAAGAGTCAAGAATGCTGAGAATGTGGAGCCGTTCTTGTTCTAATAAAACCAGGGAATTAGTGGTGGCTTTTCCTAAAGGAAATGTGGTTTTGCCCTTAGAGTTTGGCGTGGGCCTCAGAAAGATAACGCCTAGCTAGTGATCTCACTGTTATGATCTATGAGAACAGTGATTCTGGTGTCCCTGCATGTCCATCATATAAACAAAGAATTCTGCAACAGAAGAGGGCAGTAAAACCACAGATTCTGCCAAGTTTTCAATGTTTCCCAAGTGCCCATTCTTAATCCTCCAAATACTAAGTGACTGAGGTGTAGTAATTTGTCACATAATAAAGCAAATATTTGTTGCTATTATTATTAAACTTGTATAACAGTTTTCAAATCTATTATCTCATTATAACATCGTCTTATGAATGTCACACACAGTAGCATTTTCTCTAGGGAAGATGAGACTTTTATTTAGAGTAATGGTTACTCATGGTAAAATTTACATTTGAGCTCATGTGTTTTGATTCCATGTTGAAAATTATTTTCATTACAAGATGTCAAACTTCCGCAGTTGGTATATTGTAATTGAATAAGAGAAGTATGATAATCTTAAAATAAGGAGGCATATTTTCTGTCACTGTTGTCTCATTTCAGTAGTAAAACATATTATTTAATTCCAATTTGAAAGGAAGAGACCAACACTCTTGGCACAGAGCTTTCTGATTGTTCTGAGAATATCCATTCAGTAGGTGTTTATATGGTACTCCTAATATTGATATGACATTAGTATTTATATTATTAAGAAATAAAAGAAATGACATGTTTTACTTATTACTCCATTACCTCTTTATGTCTACATAAAATATTTAAAAGTAAAATAAATTTGAATTAAAAATCTGTTTCAATCTAAATAATCTGTTTCAGGGGTTGTGTAGAATTTCAAATTAAAGATTGAAAAAAATAGAAAAATACCCCATTCTTCTAAAGGTTATGAGTTGAAGGAGGAAGACACAGTGAGTATTTTACAAAGTTAACCCTAGAGGTATAATCGCAGAGTCTCCTAGTGGTGTCTTAAAAAAAAGGGGGGGGAAGAAAAAGCAACAAGAAGAAGAATAAAAATGTAGCCAATTGACTGTGCTCTGCCTGGTTATTTTCAACTGTTCATTCTTTTCAGATAAAACATGTGACTGGATTCTGGGTTTATTTCAAGTGCCCTTGAAATACTGAAAATGATGACATTCTGTAATTGCTGTCTCATTTCAGTCCATTCCAATCTTCTGAAATTCATTCCAAGTCTGGCCTTTATCACTTTTGGAATAAAGGGAATTCTGCTAACACACAGTAGCTTTGTCTTTGCTCATAGTATAATGACTGTGGTTCAGGGTCATGATTATTAATTTCAGAGAAATTTTAGTTCCTTTTTCTGTCTCATTTTTCAAAGTTCAAAATATATATATCACATAAGCCATTAAATTAATTAGTTTCCCATGTTTCTAGCAGTTACCGTGAAGATCTATGCACATGTAGATTAAGTTTGTAGTCCTTCTGTATGTCCTTTCTCATTTCTTCATTTATTAAAAAAAACAAAAAACCTGTTTGTGCATTGCTCAGCTCTTTGCTCCATTGTTCTTTCCCTCTGATCATCACCGTTAAATGATATTGGAAGTAATTACATCCCACTCTCTCTTTTGGCCAGGAAGCAGTTTTCAGACTGAGAGCAGCTTGAAAAACATTCACCGTTACCCAGAAACACGTCTCAATGATCCCCCCTGCATATCGGTATTAGATGTCCTCCCTGGGCCTGGGGAGGGCAATTCAGACTATCTGGAACATCACTGCATGCCCATCAATACATTGGTCACACAAATAAGTCCATAGCCCAGATTTCATAGCCCAGATTAACACTCAACCCCTGGAATTCCTCCAGATCACATTACTCTCTCACCACTCTAAGCTCCTCTAAGAGGTGACTGCGGTGACATTTGTTTTATACCTAGTGATATACAGGTGTATAAGATGTCTGTGCTAATGATATCCCAAGACGTCTGGAGTAAGATCTCTGTCTTAAAGATCATTGTGTCCTCTAGAGTTGAGCTATTTGTAAAGTACTTTTCACATACTATCACTTTAATACATTTTAAATTGAATTTAATTGTACTCAGGAAGCATGGTGTTTTTATATCACTCACCAGGAAATAAACTTTAGAAGTGGGTTAATAAATGAAATGCCCAAGGCAGTGTTAATTTCCCCTTTCCTCGGGCCCTGGGCAAAGTCTGCTTTTAATTATATTTTATTATGCTTGCTTACTTTTGTGTCTGTTTTCCCTGATGGGCAATGCATTTCTTGAGGATATGAGACTGTGGCTTTATTCTTTACTTTCTTCCTTTCTCTCTCTCTCTCTCTCTCTCTCTCTCTCTCTGTCCATATCTTTGTTCAACAAATTGACACACTGCTTATGTAAATTTGATGTTAATCACTTCTTGAATGAATGATTAATTTAGATTTTAAACTTGAGCCTAAATATTTAAGTTCTTACTGTGCATTCCATCTGTCATGCCTTTGTTTACAATTAAGAGAAGAGCTAGTCAGTAAGTCTTTATTAATAAACAGAATGAATCTTTGCTTCTCTCCTCACCTTGATAATCTGAGTTAGAGAACCCGACAAATGGTAAGTGGAAAAAGTGATGGTCCTTTTTTCTTTCTCCTGAGATTATAGATTAGAGAGATAACTAGAATATATTGGGAGTACTATTTTTCTTTAAATCTCCTTCACTTTGGTGGTTTTTTTTTTTTTTTTTCTTGTTATGTCTTCCTAGGGAAAACAGATTGCCTCTTTATCCTCTCATTCATGTAACAAATGTTTATAGGGTTTCTACTGTAGGCTAGCCATGACATAAGACCCAGGAGCAATGGCTAGTTTATAAACAAGAGAACTGAGTCCTCTGCTGTCAAGAGTACAGGGCAGTGGTAACCCATGTGTTACTGTGGCCTGTTTATCAGGCCATCACAAAATAGCCACCAATATCATCAGCTCAACAAATAACAAATAATATCTCTGTTTCACAGATGAAGAAACCAAGTCTAAAAGAGTTTCCAAGACTAGACCATGACAAAATGCTCTGACTTGACTGCTAACTAGAGGAGACTTTGTTCTATTTTGCTTTGTTTCATTATTAATACACAATGCAACTCCAGTTTGGTGGTGTTTGGTCTTTGTGGGCTGTTTGAGGTTTTTTGTTTTGTTTTGTTTTTACCATTTTTATCTTCCTAGAGTTGAGCTGGTGTATGTTTGTGAGTTAGCACTTTCTTTCTCAAATATTTTTTCCTCCTCCCATTGTATTCTGAATGCCTACCCTAATAAACATTTGAAATATAAAGATGAGTGAAAACAAATGAACAAAAAAACCTAACCATTTGAATGAACACAAGGATTTTTAAAAAAATATATATCCATATCAATAGATACTAAAATAGATATAAGGGGCAAAGCAAATGTTGGCTTTTATATTAATTTTAAAAATAATGAATTTTATTTCAATAGTATTTTCGCTTACTAGAAGAAAGGAAAAAATATACACCATATGCCTACAACACTTCATTTTATCTTCACTCAACTCTGTGCTGTTGGGATTGTGACTTTTATTTGCTTTGTGAGACTCTTGAGGTTGCAGAGATCTTAGGTGGCTTGCAAATTTTAACAAAGCAAATTTCAACAAAGAATAACAATAATGCCACAAACATTTTGATATAAGTGATACTTATTAGGTGATTTTAAGACTCAAAGTATGCATTTTGTTTAATTAACAATATTAATATTTTTTACACCACTTTCCTTTATTATTAAGACAGATGTTATATAACATTTTTCTATATACTACTAAAGCATGCAGTGTTCCCACTACTCAAAGTAGAAAATATATCACATATGTGAATATTTCCTTTCATAAAGCTCTTCTAAAATTTAGGCAGATATAGAAACATGTGACCAAAATGATAAAAAGGATCTAATTACTGTGTATGTCCAGTGATTGGACAACATTAGTGAGTATATTTGCTTCTCCAGATATATGCAAAAATTCCCTCATTTCTGCTATGCTATGGATAAGAAATATTATCAACCAATTCAAACTAAATGAAAATAATAACAAGATGAAGATATTGAGCAACTGTACTGTTCTTGAACTTGAATATATTTTTTGCTGTTCAATCTTTAAATATTTTATCTTCAGCACTGGATTGGTTCACAGTACATAATTCTCAATCAGAATAAAACATTTCATACTTTGTCAGATGCATCTCGCAACATTGTGACACTCATAATTCTTTAAAAATGTTTAAACAAATAATAAAAAAGTGATCCTTCCATAGCATCTCTACTCACAAATTTTCTACATCAGCAGTGTTGACACCAGACAGCTGCTGCCTCAGCTAGAAATAGCCTCTATTATTTCTTCCAAATTAAACCTGCTTTTCATTTCCATAGATTTTAGTTACTTGTTTACCAATGTTTTTTTGTTGCTTTATCTTTGATTTTTACTTTTTTTTCCAATTCTTTTGTAACTTGGATAAAAGTAAAAAAAGAAAAAAATCCACATGCTCTATTTCACATTCTATGTGTCTTTGAATGGGATGGTGAGAGAAGAAAATCTTGTATCTTGATAGATGTCTGTATTTGAGAATTCCATATTTGGGAAGGAAGCAAAAATTGTTCCAAAAATATCAAGAAACCAACTTAGTCCTCTTTTGTTTATATTTTTCCCTATTTTCTCACTCCTTCCCCCCCATTTTTCTGCAGAAAAATTGTGAACTTTTTCACAATAAAGAGCAAGTAAACTATACTGAGACAATTCAGTGAATATGAATGTGGTTTTCAACTTTTGCCTATTTTCATTCTAAAAATCACCTTTCACTTGTCAATTCTTTTGCACTCTAATAAAATTTCCTTAACTTAATCACACTTATGCCTTTACTGACTTTCAAACAAAGTCCAACTGCCTTGAACTTGTATTTAAATAGCACTTTGATTTTGCATCTCCCTGAATTTCTGGTCTAAAGGCATCCTTTACTTAAACTGTGCTATGCAATGTTCCTGATTTTTACCAATTCTGCATATTTGCTTTTTTATTCTTTATAAATTGAACAATATTCTTGCTTCATCTTTGCATTTACAGTTTATTTATTTTTATATTTTACCCTTTCAATTTAAATTGTAAACACTGGACAGATTCCATGTCTTCTTTATCACTTTCTCTCTCAGATCTTTCACCTTCATGTAACCTATGAGAAGTGGTATTATCTGATATAGATATAAGGATTAAAAAATATTATCTACTCCCTGGCTGAGAATCTCTTGAGTTATATGGAATTCCAAATTGAATTATTTTAAATTAAGCTACAGTCCCTATGACTCAGCAATGATCTAGGCATTTTAACTTAATTTATATGGGTATTTTACATATTCTGTGTGGAGAGTGAGATGGATCACCTCAGATATCACATACAGAAGAGTCACACTGAGATACAATTTTGCTACCAGTCTCAGCTTTCATATTTAAATAATATTGTGTAGATTATCTAAAATACATTCTTTACTGGTGTATTTTCTATCATCCTGAAGTTTTGCATTTAAAGTATTTTGATGAGTTACATAAATAAAGGAAAACTTTATCACTAAGGAAATTATACAAATAAAATTTGCACATGTAAAGGTAATATGTAATATTTTTTAGTATTATTCAAATGGAATAAAATGCAATCGACTTAATGAAGCCAGAGTATATTATATGGGAGGTGTAAGGCATACTGCCTCACATTGTATCAGCAATAATTATCCTGTTTAGAAATGACTATGACTACTGACGCATGCCTGTACATATGTCAAATTGCAAAGTAAAGATTAGGGTTAAAATATAGCAGAGATAATTATAACTGCTTTGGTTGCACTTTCCTATATCATTTTAGGGATTTCATGTGTGGCATTGTGAAACCATGATGGCTTTTTAAAATTATAATATATTCTCTCTAGTTACAGAGTCAAAATTTTTAATGCCTTTTGTTGTAAGTTGATAGACAAGATCTCTTTTTCAGTAGTGATTAGGGAATTTTTACTGTCTTTAGCTTACTTTTTCTAATTTTAATATATTCTTATTTTTAACAGTTAGAATGTTATTTCATATCCACCTCAATTCAACCTCATTGCTAGAAATAATTAGTTTGTGATATGCTCTACCAGCATTTTCCATACATATTTATAGACATTTGCACATATACGCAAAAATGTATTTTGAGAATGTATTTTTTTACATGAATTGAATCATAGTCTATACAATATTTGTGACTTAAAATCTTGTTAAAAATGTGTCATGGAGATCTTTCCATTTTATTACAAATTTACTAATTTAAACTTGTAACTTTCTATATATATGAATATATTGTGATTCATGTAAGTATCATCTATAACTGGCCATAAAGTTGATGATTTATTTTACTATTTCAAATAATGCCACACTATATACACTTATGCTAATATTTATTTTTACAGATGCTTACATTTGGTTAGAGATATGCTCAAAATTGTCATTAGTAATTGAGGTATATATGAATATATTAAAATATGACAGATGTCAACAATTTGCCATCTCCAATGATTACAATTAAATCTTATAGCCACCAAAAGAGTGAGAATAGAGTTCCCACACATTTTCTACCTACCCTAGGCTGATTATTGTCAACAGTGTTAATTTTGTTAATTTCACAGGGATATTATAATGTTTAAATGCTATTTTAATTTACATTTTCATGAGCATTTTTATTTTTATATTAATCATTTTTATGTGACTTTTTTATTCATTTCTTTGCTCACTTAACAGTGGGTTTTTTGCTTTTTAATCACTGATACCACTGTGGATATTAACCATTATCTGAGTCTGTGGTTTGTCACGTAAACTTGTATACGGTGTCTTTCCATAAAACATACACTGCAGTTTATATTTTTGTATTTAATAATAATATAATAAACATAAGATCAGATATTCTAAAGGAATACATATATTCAAATTATTAATATATTTTATTTGTTAAACCATTCACACAAATATTCACTATCATTTTTTTATGTAACAGGCACAGTCCTATAGGCTGAGAATGAGCAATGAAAAAGTCATAGCCCTTAACTTTAAAGAGATCTTTGTTTCCTAGAGAACAACAGAGAATTAAACTACCAATTGACATATACTCATTGGGTAGAAGACTGACGAACTTTAATGAGACTATGTAGAGGTGGCACATAATACACCCAGCCAGAGGATGGGATGGGAATGTGTGAGGATTCAGGAAACCATCCCAGAGGGAGGTATTTTAGCAGAAATACCATTATATGCAGTGCAATGATATTTTAGCCACTCCAAGAACAGTTTGATACCTCACAATTTCTCTGATACATAATAAGTATTAGATTTTTGTAGTTGTATATTAAATATTTTATTAAAATGTCAAATTGTTTTTTAATGCACTGAAATTATAACAAAATTTTATAAGTGATTGTTGAATGGATTACTTTTTAAGTGACACAAAAATGTTGGCAAAATTATGTCAATGAAAATGTCATAGATTGGTTTGTTTGTATTTGTTTAATGGTTGGGAATTTTCTAAGTGGTCAATAAAAGATGCATAAAACTAACTGGAAGAAAAAAAATCAAAGCACACATAAGTGAGCTAAAAGGAAATAAGTAATTTCTGATAACTTTAATTAGACATTTCACAGTTATTTGGTGATAAAATACATTAAAAGGATATTATTTGAACAAAGAACTTTTATTGGAACAAAGAACTTATTAGAATAAGAGCCTCTTATTCAAATTCTTAATATGGAAGACCATTTTCACGTACTCTTTTAGTATTTATATTTACAAACATATCTCTTGAATTTTTGTTACCAATGTGGTATTTAACATTCTGTGAAGTAAAGAAAAAAAAAAAGAAATTCTAGGGAATCGGAAATGGACACAAGATATCATGTAAATTAACTGAATGCATGCAGTCTTCGGTTTGTGAATATATTTAAATTACTCTATAAGAACCACCTTTCAAGTTTGTAATATTTAATTATGAGAAGAGTAGAAAATTAATCATGTTGACTATTTGATATAGGGCTATGATATTATTTGATATTCTACTTATGCCAAGATTTAATTTCCTATTGAATTCTAATTGAATTTGAAAAAGTTATTGCACATTTATAGTCTTGGTAAAATAAATTATTACTAAAGAGAAAATAATTTAGGCTTAATTAGTTAAAAAAAATAAGTTTAAACCAAACAATAAGTCCTGAAAATTATTTTATCCCCTAAGAAGTTAACCACTATAGGCACATGTGCAATACAAATAAAACAGAATTTCAGGAATAGATCATAAAATGACTCTGGGAAGTCCATCAATTCACATAATTCATACCTCATGTTCATTACACATACTTCTTTGTCTGAAAAAAATATGACATTTTGACAAGACATAGAATAATCTGTTTGTTCCTTGTTGTCTTATACTTAACTGAACAATAAATGATTTAAATATAGTATCTCTGTTTATTAGAATTTGGAGGATTAAATTTAACTTAATTCAGGCAATTTATTAAGCAAAAGGTTATAATTTCTGATGGAGAGATAAATTTGAATTGGAGATAATCTTTGATAAACTCACATCATCTCAAAAAGCAGTCTTTTCGAACAAGTATTTGAAACCTTTGGGAGATTATAATTTATGTAACAATCACAAAACTTTGTCATGTATTCTTCTTAAAACATTCTTTGAAGATAGAGATCTGAATTAACTAAATAAAAGTGATAACAGTTGAATCAGTCCCTATATCCTTCTCAAAAGTTTGACTTACTAATTTTTCTCCCTGTGTCTGAAAGATTAACCATGCTTAATATTTCCCAGCAAATTAGTCATCACACATCTCTTGAAATTGGGTTTTATTTTCATCTTTTAGGTGCATAAATCACACAGCTTATTAGTTGGAGAACCCTTTCATGTCTTCAATCAATCCTGAGTTTGAAAACTCTGAAAATGAATCAGATTGGCAGGCCTACTTCTAAAGACTTTAAAAATACTCTTTTATAAGGAGGGTAAGTTAAAAAGATGGCCATTTAGCAATGCTGCTTTCAAAAAATTATGCCTTGCTGAAAAATGTGTGTCTTAGTACTTTGGAATCTATGTGATAAATAGCTGCTTTCATCAAAGATGTACCTATGTCTGCTCTTATATCTAGAATTTAAAAACAGAAGATTGATGACATTGCCAAGAATTTCTCATCATTAGAGTATTAACATATATTTCTTAGACTGTCCTACAATAACTATAATTGAAATCTACCTAATTTGTATTCACATATATAGCCACTACTTGCAATGTTCGAATCATTCAGAAAAATCTTTCAGTCAAATGCATTGAAATAAATATAAGAGATATGGTTCACCTCAATTCATTTTAAAATTAAGGTTGGAATATTATATGTGTCTGTCACATAGTTCCCTAATCTTTTTTTTTTTTTTCACTTTAGTGCAGATAAAAGCATAGAAGTCTTAAATTTAGAAACATCCATGGTAATCTAACATGAATTTTGAACAAGCTCTGGAGAACTCTGGAGATCAAGGGCTCTGGGATGTAGAAAGTGTGAGTGTGGCAAAGAAGACAAATGCAGAACTGCTACCTGGTTTTAACCAGAGAAAAGTGGCTCTTTCTATGTTAAGTATATAACAACCATCAAACAAATGAACCAACAAAGCTTGAAAACCTGCCTAGATCCAGCCCAGTGCTTCTAAATTTGACTATAGTTTGGAATTACCTGGGGAAATTTTAGAAAAACAAAAACAAACAACAACAAAAGGAAACCTCTTGCCTGGCTTCCCATCCCCAGATATTCAACTCTGATTGGCTTTGGTTGTGGTGCAGACATGAGTATGTTTTTAAAATTTAATTGTATTTATAATATGCAGCCAGGATTAAGAAGTAATCTTGCCTGAACATTTTTTACTTTTCAAGTAAGACCAGAAATATTTAAATAAATAATAAAAATGTCAAATATGTCATAAATCATATCACTCAAGATGACTTTGTTGTGCTTCTCCTCCATGTCCCTCATTGGTCAGCTGCGCTGTCTTTCCACCATCAGAGGAAATATATTAGTTTGAAAGGAGCATTGGGGCTGCTCCTCTGTGGCTTTCACTCATTTGAGGCTAAATAAAATCAGGCATTGAGTAAAAGATGTGCCAGTAGAAATGGAAGCTTCAGGCAGATACATCTTTGTATTGCTTTAAGCCATAGTGTGGCCAGAGTCTCCACACATAAACTTGAGGGCCAAAGAAATAAACTCAAGGTTGCTGGTATAGTGGGCTTAATAGTTGGGGCTTTGGCTAAGGCAGGGCTGGGCCTGGAGGCTGGGGGCTTAACTTTCACCTTAGGAATCAGAGGAAGAAAATAAGGGTAAATGGTTCAGCAAATATCTTGTGATACCTGGCCCTTGAAGGAATCGACGTTGGTCACATTGTTCAGTAGAGAGGAGAGAGTATATCTTTCCAAATCAATACAACGGTCCTTCCCAGGTTATGGTTGGGCTGCTCCAGGGTATCAGTCCCTCTCTCCTCATTGAGCTTCGGTGAGGGACAGCATAGAACAGAGGGGAACGTGGGGGAATCCTCAAAAATAGCTTCCATATGGGCCTTAGGAAGGGGAAGGGAGGTGAGGGGAAACCTAGGGTGGACACTATCAGCTCTCACCCAGCAAAATTTGCTCTGGAGTCTGGTGCTTAGCTTCCAGGCTGCCACATAGGACCTGTTGAGCGGTTACAGTCTGGTACTAGTATAGATTTTGGGGTACACTTGTCCACTCATCACCCCTTTGGTGCACTAGTTATGGCAATAAACAACATTGTCTGGTGATACCTTCAATGTTACACCTTTGCCTTAAGACAGTCTTTCTAAAGAAACAGTGTTGGGAGAAGGGGCTCCAAATTCATCCTTTCATGGAGAGGGAGTTGAAGTTTGCTACTTATCTTGCTAATTTATGACCCAGAAGTTGTTTGAAATATTATCAAGACATTATTAGTAATATATACAGAATAGAAACAGTTACTTAATTTTTTGAAAACGTATGTGTCAAATATGAAAGTAAAATTAATGCTTTTTATATTTAGAAACGAAGTGCATCATGGGAAACAGATAGTACTTTTTGCATATTACTGACACTTTGTTTCTTCTAATAGACTTAAGTCATTGATGTGCCACCTGACACTTTGTAATGACAGTATGTACTATTTTTACCAGGACTGATGAATTCAAAAGAAATCATGATCTGTTGGCTTTCTTTGGGTTAAAAACTGGAATTTCATGCTTAGAAAAGTAATTAAGAACGAGATTATAATTATTAATAGTATGGAAGGATGTGTGCATTGAATGTTAGCTAGTAAAGAATGCCGTATTTTTTATAAATCAGCGCTTTTATAGAAGTTTTTCCATATTTTGTGCCTTTAATTACATGAACACTTTTTATTCTTTTTTGCTGTTCATGAGGAAAACAATAACTTCTACATTAAGACCAATACATTTTGAAATAAACCAAAGAGAAAAAATTTTATATTTATACAGTGTTGAATTTATAATTGGATAATTTGACTTAATTATAATATCCATTGCTTACAATAAAAATATAGGTTGAATCATATAAAATTGTCATGATTAATATTTTGAGTCACATAATGGTTGGATATATTAATAAGGTTTAACTATTAGTTCCAAAGGAAGACTTCAGGTAAACAGCGATCCTTTATTTTGTTAATAAATAAAACTGTCATTTTGCAATCTATTTGATTTAAAAAATATATGCTTATTCATTATATGCAAATTCCCTCTGATAAAGACCTTAATGAAATTCATTTTCTATATTTTCCTTTGTGGGACATTAGGGGAAAATGACTTTGCTTACATCAACATCAAATTAAAATGTTAACAAAATACTTTGCATACTAACTGTCAATAACAGAGAAATATATATCTTTTATCTTTGCCTTTCTTATTCTTTTTTTCAATAGATTCTAGATTTCACTACTAGCCTTGGAGGTTCTTTACTTAAGTATCTTGAAGTCAGTCTGTGACCTTGCCAGGAAGTCTTGGATAGCTAGTGATGAAGAAAAGAGGCACAAAAGAGAAGGGATTCTCACCAATAACCTTCCAGGATTTTCCAAAAGAGCCTTGAAGAATTACTACCCATGGCTCTTTGAACACTAATAGATAGTAAAACCTTGATTTTCTATAAATCTAAATAAGTCCCTAACATACAGTGCTGTCTGGCCTCTGCATACTTTTTATTTCTTGAACTCAATAGCTGTCATTTCAACTTTATAAATAAAATACTTTTCTCAAAATCTTTAATGAACTTTAAGCCTCTAATCCTCACGTGGGCGAGGCAAAGACATAAAATGTAACCAAAAGGTTTGTACTCTCATAATATCCTGAAATAATAAAAAAAAAGTATTATAGACATCAAAAAATAATCCATGCATAATTATCCTCATTTATAAGTATTTTAATTTAAATATATTACTTTTATGTTCCCTGTCATTTATATTTATTTTTCATAACCATAATAATTCACCTTGGGAATTTTTTATGATCTGATAATGACACTTTAGAGTTGTCAGAGCAGCTAACACTTACTTATATTCTTAACCACCACCAAGGTGTGCCCTTATTAGACTCTAATGTTCACATTGTTGTGTTTTATTACCAATGTAGTGAAGTAAAAAACTAGTGCATAACACAATTGGAAAGCTTCATAAGTCTTAGGCAATGAATTGCTCTAAAGATGAACATTTCTAAGCTTAGAAAATTTTTATTCTATTTTCAGAAAAAAATATTCACAAAGGGAGAAATACCAACTTAGTGACTAAATGAAGAGAAATCTTCCAAAAGAGTAAATGAATTCTTGGTCTCCTTAGCATGTCCTAAACCTGTGACATTTAGCAGGCATTGGAGATGGGATAAATGCTACATTTGATAAGAAGAAGGGACAATTCTCAAAAATGAAAATTTTAAACTGGGTTTGGGTTTCCCCCAATGCATTAACAGCATAAATACTTATTGGAGGCTTACTAGGTTTGCAGTGGGTCAGATTGACACTCAGCACACAAGAGAAAAGCGTTATTCCTCATCCACAAGAAGTTAAGAGCCAAGTGGTTAGATTTGCTGAAGCAACTACACTAAAATAGAGCCATCTCTATGGGGGATTGTCACATTATGGTAAGACCACAAGAGAAGGATCACTATGCCAGGTGAGATAAGGAAAATATTGAGGTTACGGACAGGTAGTGGTATTTGAACTGAACTTGGAAAGCTGTGTGGGAATTTCTGACAACATACATTACAGAAGCATTTTCTACACAGAAGGAGACAGGTGTGCAAAGGCACAGAGGCGGGTGGTGTCTGGTGACATGTGCAATTGTTAGAAGATGAGGCAGCAATCTGGACATATTTACACAGGTACCTTGCTAAATATTTTACACTCATTATACCCTTTAATTCTAACTACTTAGATTCTTAGATTCTGTGAAATAGGTATTATCATTACTTCCTTTTTGGATCAAGGGAAACAGGCTGAAATTCTTCATTTCACTCCCAGTGGTGGAATAGTAGATTGAGTTCATACTCTCAGATATCAGAGTCCTAGTTCTTAAGCACTAAATCATAACATGAAAGTTTGTCTATGACAGTCAAATAAGCATTTTTTTTCTTGCTACAGGTCAGCAAATTTTCTCTTTAAAGAGCTAAATAGTAAACTTGTTAGTCTTTGAAGCTACATATGGTCTCTCCCTTTGTAAATTCAAGTTGTAAGTTCTCTCTGCTTCCTTTCCTGTTTACTCCTTCTTTTTCTTCTTAAAGATTGTAAAAACCATTCTTAACTCTTAGGAAATGCAGAAATGGGTCATGGGCTACTTTTGACTTGGGGACCATTGTTTGCCAACCAAAAGGGTAGCCTGGAAGAATTTTGAATAGAGGAGAGAAAATACATAGATTACTTGCTAAATATGCAATTAAGCTAGAATGTGGAATGATATATTGTAAATGGGTAGGTATTCAACCTACAATAAATAATAACAGTTTACACAAAAAGTGAGGACAGGAATAGTGAAAATAGAGAAGTGGGATCAGGAGTACTTAATAGTTTCCTGCTTGCAGAAAGTGAGAGGGGAAAATAGAATAAATCATAAATTTGTGGGCTGGACACAAGGGTAAACAGGGAGTGACGGGAACAGATTTACCTTTACTCTATATATTATAATCCTTGTCTTTATCCTTGCCAATTTGTAAACTCTTCTACAGAACAAAATTTGCTTTATTCAATTTTCTTTTTCCCTAGAATTCAGCATAGATTCTAAAAAATAGTTTGTATTTAATAAGGTCTTATAAATAGTGCATAAATAAGTGAATGCTTTATTCCTTAAGGTAGAAAAATTAAAACACTTTTCTAAAACTGACTTGCTACCAAATATAAAATATGGATTTTATAAATGTCTCTGATATCTAACTTATGCTCCAAGTCTTTAGTGAAAAGATGTACTTAGATATAAGAAAGAAGCACTTGAGTTTAGATCAAAATGAGAATTTTACATTGGAGAAATACTTAGATAAAGTACTATATGACAGGCTTTTTTTGACCCACACTTGTCATTCCATAAAAAAGACAACTGCACTCGAATGTTTATAGCAGCACAATTCACAATTGCAAAGATATGGAATCAACCCAAATTCCCACCAGTACGTGAGTGGATTAATAAAATGTGGTATATGTACACCGTGGAGCACTACTCAGCCTTATAATAAATTCTTTATTAAATATGAGACATCTAAGAGTATCAGGATACCATTAATGTTAACTGAGTGATTTATTTTGCTATGATTTTATTTTAAGTGTTGCATGTTAAACAATTTTTTGATAGGATACTTCAAAAATTTTATAGGGACCTAATTATAGTTTTTCTTATATCTACCATAACTCCTCATTCTTAAAATAAACTCTTTAAAAAGTATCATGTTCTTCCAATCCATACTACCTGCAACCTTGAAAATGGACTTAAATATACCAAACAGAAAACACTCAATACATTTTTACTAAATGAATATTTGTTATTTCAATTAATTGATTTCTCAATTAGTCAAGCAAATGAAAGTCTGCTGACATTGTCCTTTATTGGGAGTTCACTACATGTCAGCATATATACATTGTCTTAGAGTTTTGTAACTCAGTTTCATAATGGGAATGAAGCATGTATTTTGCCCTGTTGTTTTTTTAAACTGCTATATCAGTAAATGTCATATATTATTACAAATGATTTCTGGTCATTTTCTTTGTGTCTGTTTTTATCTCTTCCTTAAAAGTATTGGTTGGACAGTCCTCTGATGTCCTTAGGTTTCAAAACATTCACATTAAGCTCCTGTAAACCTTTACAGAGTACAAAATCAATGTTGAGACTTTGTCGGGATTATTTTGTTTGCTTCTTTTAAGTGTGCTATTGAATGCATCTCAAATAATTCCAATGCATATGTGAAGAGAATAAACAAAATGAAAGCCTGTGTATAGAAAGATGAGGGTTATCATTAGTAAACCCATAATAAGAAGCTGGGAAAAAAGGCTAAGTAATTTGAAAAGCAGACAAGCATGAAGATGTAAGACAAACATTCAGAGAATATAAACAACTTGGAAAAAAAGAAAAGTAAGAAAAAAAGAAAGAAAAGGCATATGCAAAAGAAAAAAAAAAAAAGCCCAGAAGCACAGACACATTAATTAGATTCACAGAGAAAGAATCACACAACTATCATATTCAGTCAAGAGATAAAAAACAAAAAAGATATTTGGATTTATGATAGGAAGAAAGGCATAAAAGTAATAGAGTCTATGCATGTCAGTACCATCCTTTCAAATCACATAGCTTAGATATAATCATACCAATTTAAAACAAGTGCCAGTTACAACTTTAGAAAGTGACTATTTGGAGATCTCCATCACCCTTAGGTGACATATTCACAGCTTCTAGATTGGGCGTTATGTTGACAGATGTATCATAAATAAGAATAGCACTCTAACATGACTCAAATAATTCAATAGTATATGCCTACACATAAAGGAGAAATAATTCCCATTCCAGCAAGTATAACAAATAATGGAAGCAAAAAGAATGAAAGTTACAAAGCAATCATCTTAGGAAAGTGAAAATTGAAAGTGAAACATGCTCTAACTTTCAAAAAAACAATCAATCCACGGAAGCAAATTACATTAGTGGCACCACGTATGGTTTAACCTGCTGAACCAAATGCTCTGCTAGGCTAGAACACAAGCTTGAATAGGGCAACCCCAGAATTAGAAAATAACATCTCCCTTTTCCTCATGTTAGCCTTGCTTAGTCTTCAGCATATGAAGTTCCTTTTGTGCTCTTGCCCAAGCTGGACTAGAAGCCCTGAACTCAAGTGACCCTCACTCCTTGGCCCCCAGGTAGTGAACCTGTGCGCATGCATCACTGTACCCACTTCTCTTTTACTTTTACCTCTGAATTTTATTTTTATATCTCTGAGTCAAGACTCAGGTTCCTTGCCAGCATCCCTGAGACAGGACAGGCTAACTTTTTAGCTTGTAAGCATGCCAGAAACTTTACTGTTTTTGGCATCTTTGTATTCTCTTTCAATCTTCGGACACTGAAACGTTTTCCCTCTCTAATTACCTCCTATTATTTTTAATTATTTATCTATCCTGGTATGTAAGGATAAGGGTTACTTGTGGCTGGCCTGGGGTAGCCGTATGCTTATTTTCAGGGACTTCAGGAAGTATGGTATTGACCCTTGGTCAAAATAAACCTGAATTGTGCTAACTAGTGAGAAATAACATGCTGTTTAATGTTCAAAACTATTCTAGAGATAACTTGTGCGAGTTTGTCTACACTGCTTAGGTAAAACGTATAGACTAGTGGTTTGAACCTCTATCGACTTGTTAGGCTGTCTTATTCTAACTATGTGACCAGTGGAGTATAAAAGACGCCCAGTAAACTTCTGACTTAGCTTTCCTGCAACCAAGGTGCCTTATATTTTTTCTTGGTAGCTCATAATCTGAAGACTCATGTGTCTTGTATGTTTGAGAATAAATGGGAGCCTGGGCCTTGAAGTCTTGGGTCTCTCCATATTTTCTCGTGCTTCATTTCTTCTGCTATAGTGATTATGCACCTTTGTTAAAACGTTGAATGACTGTATAGTCTTGTGAGTCTTTCCAATTATCTGACCCTCGTATTAGAGGCCAATTATTTCACTCACTTTATTACCAGAATCGTCAATTTTATATCCCATTTTTTTTTCATTTCACCAATATGGCAAATTTTACCATAGGTAAATTCAGCTTTCCACATTCCATCTGCCTTCACAGGACATGGTGGAAACATATATAAATACCCTCCGTTAACAGAATGCATGTTTATGTCCTGCCAAAACTCATATTTTGAAACCTCAGCTTTCAATGGGTTGGTATATTAAGATGTTGGACCTCTCCAATATACCAAATGAATGGTATATTAAGAGGTTTAGACGAGGTCACGGAGGAGGAGCCCTAGGATGGAATTAGTGTCTTTATAAAAGATACAGACCAGAGCTCTTTCTCTCAGCCATGTAGGTAGAAGGAGAAGGTGGAAGTGTAAAAACCAGAAAAAGAGCCCTCACCCGATCTCCTGGTGCCCTGTTCTTGGACAAACAAGAGGTTGTAAAAACAAATATTTGTTATTTAAGCTACTCAGATTATGGCATTTTTGTTATAACAGATGGAACTAACTCAGCCTGTAATTTAAATGCAGTTCTGAGTACTACATTATTTCATTTGTAAAGTAAATTCTTTCTTCCTTTCTATCACTTAGTATTTAGGTTTAATGAATGGAAGTAACATTCAGTCAATAGATTTTGAAACTCACACCCAAAGGCAATAACTCTAGTATTTGCAAAGATGTTTCTTGCTCACTAACGGGAGATCAAAGACTTCGATATTGAAAATGAAAGTTCCACTGATTCTTATTATGATAAAACATTTATCAAGTTAATTCCTCCTATAATTATTTATGAGATAATTTACATAGTGAAGGTTTCAGTGAAGGCGATATACTTTTGTTATTCCATTAATTTCTCAGCTAGGACCCACACATTCTACTCTCACATTTTACCTCTTAGCACTTTTTTTTCAATAGAAGCGGCTCATATGTTACTCAATTCAATTAAGCATATATTGTTTGATTATGCATTTATGTGCTAGATATAATGCTACTTCTATACACAAATTTATACAAAGTTAAATTCTCACAAATTTCTTAGAGCAGATTAATAGATTGTCTAAATAATTGGCAATAATATAATGGAAAAGGTAGCATGCTAGTCATGTAAACAAAATTCCTTGGGATCACAAGAGTAACACCTTTTTCTTCTAGATCTCGAAGGCCTGGAGAAGAGTCTGTATGACTAAATATCTGATGTGATTAAAATATTTGCACAGCAATGAAAACTTGAGATGAACATCAAGGCATATGATTTTCTATGCAGTTTTTTTAAACAGGCAGTCCACAAAGAGTATAATACATTAAGAAAATGCATTTCAACATTCATATATAAATTATATAGAAAGAATGAATAGTTTGTTTAATGATTACAGGTGGTATGAATAGCAGGAGATCAAGCCAAAACCTCTACTCAAATATAGGTGAGGTCACAACATAACGGACATCAGGTAACCTCCTGAAATTTAGAACTCACACTGTTTAAATGGGAACGTTTTAAAACACTTTAATATTAGTAGATATAAATAAAATTCTCCCCAGAATTGTAAAAAAATTGAAAGTCTATGGTACACATAAGTAATTAAAAATAAATTTTGAAATAGTTGATGGGAATATTTAAAAAAAATGTTAACCACTCGGAGTGGGGAGGGGAACGGGTACATACATATATAATGAGTGAGATGTGCACCATCTGGAGGATGGTCATGCTGGAAACTCAGACTTATGGGGGGTGGGGGAGAAAGGGCATTTATTGAAACCTTAAAATCTGTACCCCTATAATATGCCAAAATAAAAAAAATCATCTAAAAAAAAAGTTAACCACTTAGAAAAAATATAGATCCATTGGGTGTGGTTTGTTAATGTATAACTGGAAATTTATCCAAAAGGCATAAAAACATATGAAATTTAAAGTAGCTGCATAAATGCAAATTTTCCTTCTAACAATCATTGTATGGAGTATGGGGTTCTAAGCATAAAACAAATTAATAAACTAATATAAAAGTATAGCCAAGAAAGAATGGTATTTTCCTATTGAAATAATTCTTAAATCAACAGCACTAAAATAGAAAGGTAAAACACATATCCAATAGTGTTTGTAAATAATTCAAAAACAAAATTGTTGTTTATAAGATTATATCAGACTTTGCTTAAAAATTGTGGAAATGGACCATCTTATGTATTGCTTATAAATTGGAGTTGACTTTACTGAAATGCAAGTTGAAAAGACAGTTTAGGAACTTTAAGTGTATGTCTTAGCTTATTCTCAAATGTTTATTCTAAGAAAATAACAGAAAATGCATTCAAAGATTTATGGACATAAATGTTAAATGTATAATCAAGTAAAACAGATAGAAATTGAAAACAACCTGCATTGCCAACAATTGAATAATAACTAAAAATTGTGAGGCATAAAGAAATAGAAAGCATTTTAACA
This sequence comes from Mirza zaza, assembly GCA_008750895.1. Taxonomy (NCBI): domain Eukaryota; kingdom Metazoa; phylum Chordata; class Mammalia; order Primates; family Cheirogaleidae; genus Mirza; species Mirza zaza. The sequence goes on from VSMD01133353.1 coordinate 75,509, forward strand.
ATTGTATTCTTAAAGCACATTTAAAAGCATGTGTATTTTGTCTTATAACATTTATTAATAACATTCTTAAACAATATTTAATAAAAATTCACCATGGTATGCTCTTAGGTACTTTTTTATTTTGCTTTTATATATAAAATAATAATAGACCACAATTTATGATGAGAATAAACAAGTAAATATTATTAAAAAGAAGATGCTGGGATCAGTTACTGCGATAAGACCTAGCTAAATAAAAATTGATGATCTTATCTCCTACTTTTCAGAGAAAACAAAAATAATTAGGCAACAATTCTTTTTGACTCCTGGCAACATATTCCAAAAATCCCACATTAATTTTACTACCCTTGAATCACTAAACTTCCACTTTTGTCCTGTATGCCGCTTCTTCAAACCTCCTCTTAACTCTCAAGTTCTCAAGTATCTTTTCTCTTCCTTGTTTATTATTTCTGATTTTCTACTATTATTAGTTCTCTACATTTACATATGGTCATACCTGTCCCATCTCCAAAAAAGTCTGTTGTTTAAGAATGATTCTCTCTGCAAATTCTGTTCTTTTTCTTCATTACATGTAAATTCTTTAAAGGATCTTTTCACATCGTCATCACCTACTCACCTTCCACCCATACTCATTGAATTCTGACTTTGATCCAACTTCTTTATTTTATTTTATTTTTCATTTTAGTGTATTATAGGGGTACAAGTGTTAAGGTTACCTATATTGCCCATGCCCCCCATCCCCCCTCGAGTCAGAGCTTCCAGTGTGTCCATCCCCCAAACGTTGCACCCCTTGCTCGTTGTGAACTTCTAAAACAATTCCACCATCACACAAGTTACCACCACCTCTACAGTGTTAAATAGAGATGGTTGGTTTTCAGGGATCTATTGTAAACTTATTACAGATACATACAGTGAGTTTTGTTAAATAACTGAACTATTTTGTGGTTTCCTGTAATTAATCATGACACTTCTACAGACTGAAATTTCAGATAATGAACTATTGAACTAAATAAGTATTTTAGGATTAGAGCAACATTGAAAGACTAATACAAAAATTATATATAACCTTCAAATTATTAAACACAATTTATTGATTTAGGACACTTACTATGAACCAGCGTGTTATCTAAGTTCATTATAATTTTATCTCATTCCTCATAACAGCCTTATAAGTCAGACTCCCTTATTATTCCTCATTTTACCAATGAGGGGGCAGAGACAGAGAGGTGAGTTAATTTGCCGGTGATCAGCCAGCATGAACTGAGACCAACCCTGATACACAGACCCCACAGTTCCCAGTAATAAGTACTATGCTTATCTGCTTCTATAGGAATACCAATGGGACATAAAAAGAATGAGGTGAATACTTCGTGATTTATTTAATATTTAAAGTGTAAATATTTTGAAACATAGGATTAATCATTATCATTCCACAAATAATACATAAAGAACATTAAAACTGTAATCATTTGGCTGATGACATTGTAGAAGATAAAGCAAGGACAGATAGAAAAATAGACATAATATCCCATAATGTGTGGTAGGAAACTTAGCATATAAATTTATGGTGGAAACATGATTGAATTTGAAACTATTACTTGAAAAACGAATGTTAATTTAGTTAGAAGAAAGTATCGATATTTGAAAACTGGATAAAATGTTTTGAAATATATAAGTTTAATTTATATGAAAGAAGAAGCCATGTTACATGTGTTTTCTATTATTTACCATGTAGCCATGATCTTTCTTTTGTACTTATGAATATGGGTAGGGGTTACTAAACTACAGTCATTTGATGAACGTAATAAAGGACCATAAATGGCAAGAAGATTTCATGTTAATGCTGGCCATGTTTAATATCTTCATTAATGATCCACCAGAGAAAGTCAAGGACACAGTAATGACAAGAGCAGTTTATGGTACAAGTTAAAGCAGAAAGGAACATAAACCTCTGTATCAGGGAAGACTTTTTGTTAGTAAGATTTATTACATCATCACATAATTTTTCAAAGAAAGGTGGAAGTTCAAAACATGACCCATTTATCACTGAATGCTTCTGTTTACTGGAAAGCACAGTGAAAACAGAAAAAGAAAAGTAAGAGTCATACTTCTTATCCTGATGCCTTGATACCTTCTAAGGTAAGCACATTTCCTGTGCAGTCAGTCTGAGGCTGTCTGTCTTTGCTGCCTACATACCCTCACTGCTCTCCCTCCATTGCCCATGGAACCTCTTGCCAACATCAAAAAGTGCCCTCCAGTCCTCATGCCAAGATTCCCCATTAGAAAGTTACTTCAATCCTTGTCAACAAATCCTTCCTGCTATACCTCTCAATAAAACATTCTATTGTTCTTCCATCCTAAAATTCAGTCTTCTCCTTTTTCTTCTCTCTCTCTCTTCCTCACCTCTTTATGTCCTCATACATTTTCATATGCAGACATCATTGATTTCCAAAATATGAATTTTTAATCAACTGTTTGCCTGACCATCTTTTAAGAAATGTCCTATTCTAAGTTTTTCATGGAGAAAACTTTTATCTTTGCTATAGTATACATGGTCCTTAAAGTATACTAGGAGATCAGTTCATTCTTGATAGGTAGTATATGCCTTTTCACAGTTTATTCCTGTTAGATAATACATGCCTTTTAACAGTGATACTACAAAATGTAACATTACCCCTTCCCAGTTCCATCCAACTTCTTCTGAAAAATAAGACACCTAGAACTCTGGGTGCTCCAGGTAAGATCTCCACTTCCCCTCTTCATCCAAAAACAACGAGGACTTTGTCCCCTCTATCTACTGCAGGACGGTTCACACTCATCAATCTGATGCCACTTAACTCTGGTTACTTCAACACCATGATTATCATAATTAATTCATCATTGCTATGGTCTGAATATTTGTGTCTTCCTAAAATCTGTGTGATGAAATCTCATCACCAATGTGATGGTATTAGCAATTTCAGCCTTTGGAGGTTTGGCCTTTGGGAGATGATTAGGTCATGAGGGTTACATTTAATACTATAAAGTTTTCATATTCCTAAATCTGGGATTTCAGATCCCTCATGTCTTCTTTCTGTGTTTTCTGTTTTAATTCCCCAAGGTACATATCACTTTAATGTTTCATAGAGTTTACGTATTATTTTGTTTATTGTTTTTAACTGATTCCTCTAGTTAGGATATACATACCTGAAAGGTGAGAACTTTTGCCTGGATTTGTCACAAATATTCCTTAATTTGTTAAAACAATTATATATATATTGGTTAATATATATATTTATATAAATATATCTATATTAAATATATATTTAACCTTAATTGGTTAAAACAATATATATATATAAAATTGTTTAACCAATTAAGGTTAAATATATATTTATTATATATTGATTATTATATATTATATATTTATATATAATGTAATATTATATATTATAATAGCATATTATTAATATGTTATATTAATATATTAATGGTATATTATATATTTATATATTATATATAAAATTGTTTTAACCAATTAAGGAATATATAATGTATTATACACATCATATATTTATATTAGATATAAATAAGGCATATATATGTCTGTGTGTATTAATTTTAATAAATGAATGAATGAATAAATAAATGTCAATCTTTTATATCTGGATAGTAAGGAAGAAACCAATAATGTTATTATGAAAGAAAATACACCAAGCAGTTGAGTGGATAAGAAGATATATACATTCAGCTTAATAATTTTGTCAAAATGTTATAAGTTTTAAATAAGATAACATATTAACAAATGTATTACAATTGCAAGGTATAAAGAAATAACTTAGGCTTATCTCTCTTATATTTATTGCAACTTTCTTCACCCCCACTCCTTCTAATATGGCCAATATTCAGAAACTCTTATGTTTCCTTATATCCTATTTTTGGATCGGTATTTTCTATGATTGCAGAGAACCTAAGTATACCTCAATTCAGAGGTGAGGTCTTTTGTCTTAAAATCATGGAGCTAGGTAATACTCATATGTTATGTTTTACTTTAAATGATTTCTTTCAAATGATTAAATAGGAACTTTCAGAGTAAAAGACAGAATTTAAGAATCAAAAACACATCATTGCATATCTAATTAATTTATTATAATCAAAAAATAAATAAGCATGGGTGGAAATAAAATTACTAAAATGGAACAGCTTGACATAATTAAGTGAATATGGAAGGAAATGATAAATATTATACTGTTAGATAATCATATATATAAAAGAAAAAATATACTTGAACATAAAGATATTTTATGGTAACTTTTGGAGGAATTAGGCAAATGGAAAAGATAGTCAAAGATAAAATTCAAGAAAAATTCCCTGAAATGTAGAAATAATTTCATGAAAATTTGGTATAGAACAAATTATATTCTGAGTTATTTACTAAAAACAAAGCAAAACAAAACAAACCTTCAGGCATTTAAACAGCAAAAGCAAGTCATCCACAAGGGGGAAAAATTAGGCTACCCTCAGTCATCCAATGGAAAAAGAGAGGAGAACAACATCAGAGTTTTAAGGGAAAGAATGCATGATATCACAGTCAGCCAGTTTTCCCCTTAAATGTAAAAGCTACCATCACTTATTGTCAATTGCCTGAACACTTTGAAATACGGCAATGCTCTCCTCTTAAAAAATGAATTCTTGACAATAAATTCAGCCCATCAAAAATAAATAAAAATAAGCTACTGAGTAATAGAAAAGAAATACATATAAAATATAATGAGCATTGATTCTATTATTACAAAAATTAGAATAAAGGAATTATTGTGACAGATTATGAATGTTATGAAGCTTGACAAAGTATGAATAATGGTAAACTCAGCCAGCAGGAGAGTGGGTGGGCAATGTTGTGTAGGAGTGAAGATTTCTTCCTCATGCACAGCAAGAGACCTATTTGTAGTACTCCTAAAATTGATGCATGCATTTATAATATCCATTTTATTCTAGCCTGCTAATATACTTTTATACTCTTCCCTTAATCAGAAGGAAATTTCAGAAACAAAAATTTCTTATATCAATACAACAGATATCTGGAAGTTCAGCAATTCCTGTATGTTTTAAAGAATTGTTTTATTTATTTTAAGTGTAAATATAAATTAAATATCATGCTTTAAACTTTAATCATGTATTATTATATTATTTTTGTTACAATTTGATCAATTTAACTTTTCTATTATATAAGATTAAGATATATTTTCAATTACATTCATTTGATTATTAAAATTTGTTTTGATATATTTTTATGTTTTTTGCTTTCAAAAAAATAAAAGCTTTTTACTCCTTAATACTTGAGTTTGTATGCTATGTATTATTTACTTAGAAACAACACATGCTTTTCTTTCTAAAATGAAGAGGTTATATCTATACTCATATGTACATTTTAGGCCTCAAGGTTAGTTACTGCAATTGGTGATTGATGTGATTTTGGATTTTATAGCAGCACAAAAATGCAGGAACTAGGTAAGAAAAATAGAGAAATAAGTATCAGAAATTGCATAGCTGCAAAAAATTGAGTTACATAGTTAAAGTGAATAAAATGATGCATCAAAAAATGTCTAAAAGCCTCAACATATTAAACAAGAACACAAATACATTTCCTTTTCACTTAATCAGTGCACTCAATGATGCATTTCTTAAATTACGCTTAACACATTACAACATATATTCTAATACAAAGTATAATCATAAGCGACTACATTTTCTGTTTGTATTAAAATAATTTTTCTTTGTAAAAACGGTTGTTAAATTTCCACATTACTCTGGATATTCATTTTCACTTCCTATCAGGAAACACTGATAAATGTTTGAGAAATTTTGCCAGTGGGAGGTACATCAAGTGGAAGATCTGTGACAAAGTACCAGCAGCATCAGCAAAGATTAATGCTGAAGCTGTGGAATAAAAGAGACATGAAGTCAAAACCCTGGAGAAACGGAGGGTAGGAAGCAGCATGTTGGGCAGTAGAGTAAACAAAAATGCATAGCAAGAGGAAAGGAATTCCCCAAGCATCGGGGAATAGCTACAGAGCAAGATCATTTATCAAAGTTAAAATTAAGGAAAAATCATTCTGATTTAAAGTTTATCTTTATATATTCTATGCAGGTAAAACAATGTTGAATTGTAGAGGGGAAAAGGTATGATTTTAGTATCTGAATGGGTCAATTAGTTTCTTATTAATGCTGGAATAAATAATGACAAACTTAGTGGCTTCAAACAACACACATTTATTATCACAAGTCTGAAATGGAGACAGGGTTAAACCCAAAAGATGGCAGAGCTATGTTTGTTCCTCGGGGATCTAGGAGAGAATCTTAGAGGCTATGTGCACCTTTGGCTCATGCCACTTGATTCCACCTTTAAAGTCAGGACTTTAGCATCTTCAAACCTCTGTCTGCCTTTCATCTATTTTTCTGCCTCCCTTTTCCATTTACAAGGACCTTTGAGATAACAATGGACACATTCATGTAATCCAGAATAATCTTCTTATTTTAAGGTCAACCAATGAGCAACCTAATTCCATCTACAATCATAATTCCTCCTTGCCATGCAATATAACATATTCACATGTTCTGGGATTAGGATATGGTCGTCTTTAGAGGAACATTACTCTGCCCGCCACAGTGAGTTTGAGATTGAAAATTAAAATGCGATGTCCATACTTAATCTCAAATGTTATTATATTTTGGAGGAGATACTCTCACGATTCTCTCCCCAACTCTACTAATTAAACTTTTGGACCTAAGTTTATTAACTACATATGATGGAGCTAATATTGTCTATTTATTATTTCATAAATGTAAACATATATTCACTTTGTATGTATTTATACATATAAATTCAACTTTTATGTCAGAAAAAAACAGAAGTTGCCACTACACACATGGAAAATAATTATAGTATTCCTAAATTTTTCATAATATCCTGACATTATAAACATATTGAGTGGAAAAAGCTGATATTATCTTGGACTAATGCTATAGCAGTTAATGTAGAAAGAAGTGATCAAATTCTATACATAGTTATAGTCAACAGAATTTCATGTCAAAATTATATGTGGGTCAAGAAATTAAATTAAAATGTGAGTCAGGTACTAACTCTAAGAATTTTAGCCTGAGCAAAGTGGAAAGATGAAGTTATCTTCACCCGAGTTGGGGGAGGTTCAGTTGAGCTTTGAACATGCTGAGTTTTGAATGTCCATTGCCCTTTTAAGTGCGGTCAAGTATACGAGTCTTGAGTTTACAAGATAGGGTAGGGTGGGTTGGATATTTGCATGTAGCAATCAGGCACATATAGATGTGAAGCCATGACACTGGATGAGAACACCAAACATATTAATGTGAGTCCAAACACCAATGAGAAAAGGATCAATGATTGAATTGGTGCCCAGGGCAACATTAAAGACATCATATAGAAAGTGATAAATCAGCAAATGAGAATAATAAAAAAGGGAGATGTCAATGAGTGAGGAGGGAAGTAGAGTTTAGTTCCTGGACACCAAGAGAAGAAGGTGTGTCAGTGTGGAGGGAGACATCAGTGAAGACAAGTGCTGCCCACAAGCCTATTGAAATGAGGTCTGAACATTGAGGGGTGAATTTGCCATTGACGATTTAGGCATCAAAGAAATTGGCTCAAGGTACTTGTTAAAATGGTTTGTGTTTTAGAACAGCACTCAATAATAATGTCGCTTTAATAAGTTGTCTTTCCTGCTACTGTCTCACCTTTTGTAGTTTAAATAGGTGGGTCCACTAGAGGTTATAATCGGTCACCATATCTTCCTTTGCAACCATTCAGATAAGGCATTTAATACAAACTTATTAGTATTTATTGGATTGGCCAGTACTCAGTGTAAGAAGAATAGGATCTGATGTCTTCCTAGTGACCACTAGCACCTAGCATCTATCCAGAGTTATCCAATCCCTATGTAGCAGATCCAGGACTGGAGAGTGGTTTGGTCCCTGACATCCTTTCTGGAATGGACTTGCTTTTCACCCTCAGTCTACTAGCAAGATACTGAATCCTGACCTACCACCCCAATAATAGCAAATCATTCAAGATGATATTCATCTAGCTTTTAAGTACTACTTGCCCTAGTTTTTTCATCATTTTGTTCAGCCTCTGTGTAGGGTATTTGGTAACTTGGAACCTCAGAGTTGCCTGACTAGGATGAAGGTTGCCGTATCCTTTTAAAACTGTACCTGACCAATGTTGCAGAGCTAGCAGACCTATGATGCAGCCCTTCTAAGTCTGAAAGTATCTCTCTTGAAAGTTCCTACATAAATACCCCTACTTTTTCTCACTTTCTCTGATTGGCTAATTTCTAGATCCACAAGAGACTTAAGTGAATCGATTTTTTTTCATTCCATGTACACAAATACAAATATATTTATTAAATATTTCAAAAATTTCTGCACAAATAATTGGTCATTTACTTCTATGTAAGACACCAGAAAGATAAAGGGAAGCTCTATTTCCCAATTTCCTGCTTGTCTTCTGTAATAGGAGAGACTATTAAAATATCTCCCAGATTTGCTTTTCCTCACTTCAGCACAGGTGTACTCAGCAACATACTCTGTCATGCTGATCTTCCTTGCTTTCGAATGACTGTTTGATGGTGGGCAAAACATCAATCAGAGATGAGTTGATTCTGAATGTACCTAACTGTGTATTGTAAGCACTAACATGAGTAAGGAAGATCACCTGAGCACCCTGCCTTATTTACAAGGGAAATGAAAGAGTCTCAGTACTGTGCTCTGAATTTTTTTAAAGATTTTGACCATTTTTCTCTAAATCCCTATAAATATATACAACTATTATATACCCATAATAATTAAAAATAAAAAATATATAAACATTCAAATGAAAGCATGCTTTCTTAAGGACATTCTCATCATATACTAAAATATAGAGAGGACACAATGCAGATTGTATTTTGACGGTTGTGTTACAACTACAGGGAGTGTAGGCTGGCTAAAAGGCTCTGGGAAGTTTGGTATTGGAAGGAGCTTAAGGACTGTGTGCAGTCTGTAGGGTGAAGCATAAATGTCTGCCACGACATTTATGGTGAATCTACCATTCACCATAAATGCCACCCATTCCTGGCATTGGGTGAGAAATCCTGCCTTTAAAATAAAGTATATTAATAGCAACATCTTACATTCAATTCTTCTCTTCCTGTTGATTCACAATACTGTGTCTAGCACCTAGCAGAAACTTAGTAAATGTAAGTAAATGACAAATGACTAGGCTTATAAAAATACAGACATGATTTTGAATTAGTTCCTCAACTGTTGATATTTATAAATGCTTATTTGAATATAAAAGTCAAAACTTTAATGCATATAAATAATGATTAAGAATAGGGACATATATATTTTTATCACTAGTTTAATTAATAACCAAGTTAATTCCCGAGGCTTATACTAATAATGTGATTAGGAGTCTACTTGCATGTCTAAACAGTAATTGAATATTCATGTGTAGTAATGACATATATATCTGTGTAATATTTATCTGCCATTTTATAATAAGCCCCTTAAAATCAGACTGTTAAATGGGAAAATAAATGGACTACATAATAATATTATATAAAGATCATTTTTGGTCTTTATATACATCTCCTCTGTATTTACTTGGCTTCATTCAGGCTTTACCTAAAGGTATTTCTCAAAAACAAAAATGGCCTTCATAGATCTTCAGACTATGGGAAATAAGGAAGACTCCCACTAATGATTAGCCAATTAGCACTAAGTACTAGTGTTTATTTATTTGCATATTAAAAAGTCCATTAATAGACTAGTAGAATTAAGTGCCTATAAATAATAAAAGAGAAAAAAATGTGTTAAAAGCAAAAATATATATGTTTTCACAGATAACCATGTTAAGCAGGATAAAAGTAATAATAAAGAACAAAACAACTAAGAAGTTGAAAGGGCCTTAAATTTAGGAGTCACCTAGCCCTCACTGGGGTCAGTAATTTAAACTCTCCCTCCACTGGAGCTCTCCCACCAGGAAAGCATGAATTTATGCACTAAAATGGAAAGATCTTTACACTCGCATTTAGATGACTCGAGAATAGTAAGTATTGGTGGCTTTGGCAGAATGACTTGGTTCTCTCTTGTACTCCATTCCAGCTACTGTCATTTCATCAGTCTTCTAATAAGTTTCTGTCATTATTGGGTTTCTTTATTCATCCACTTTAATAAAGAATACAACATAATTTTGTGAGTTATTCACAATTCTTACTCTACAAAATTTCCACTAATTCATGTATTCAACATACCGATTGATTGGCTTGAAGAAGTTAACTCTCTAATTCCCAGTTTTTGCTTATATAAAACGAACATGTTTAAAATACCTTTGCCAGAGGATTTCTGTGATAATTAAGTTAAATCATTCATGTTAAGCGCTTCATACTATGTCTAGTTTAAAGTCAGCATTCTATAAATATAACTGTATTCTATTATTCTTTTATTTTTATTCTTATTTTCATCTGTACCCATTTTCTTTGTGCTTGTCCATTGAGGGTCTTAATGACACTCTCCTGGTGTGGGACATAAACAGAGACCAAAAATCCAGTTCCTAGCCTTTAAGCATTCACAGTTAAGCAATAAACTACTATGTGAAATAATTTTATACCTATTTATTATTAAAAATTTATCATATAGCTATAAGATATGAAAGGGTGGCACAATGAACATCTGCATACTCGCTACCTCAATTCTACAATTGTGAATACTGTGCTAATTTCACTTGTTATTGTATATGTATATATGTATTTATTCAACCATTAAGCTATATAATTTTAAACTATTCCAAATATTTTGTCATCCTTTAACAGTAGTAAACCTAATAAAATTGTATTTATTGTGATTTTTTAATGTTAAGCTATTTTTTTCTTAAGTTTCATAAACTCACTTTGAGTACCTGCTCTCAATTGCTACTTCAGATAATCGTAAAAAGTAAAAATCAAATATTTGGACCACATATTTCCAATCTATTCTCTGTGGGGGACAAGATTTCTCAGATTATATGCACCCTTCTGAGTTTTTACATTTAATCCATAAATAGAAATGTGGCATTTTTTTTTTTTTAACTTTAGTGGGCTGAATGAAACTTTCCTAATTTTAATCATGTTTGGCAGGTCTTGACCTTCTGCTGGTCAAAGAAGCTGATTTCTACTGGAAAAAAAATACAAATAAAAGAGGCACTTTTAAAGTGAGGTATTCTATCTCCCTGTGTTCTTAATTAAAAAAAATTAGCAGTTATTTATTCTGGGGTGTCCAGCTTTAAACAACTATAATCAGAGTGGCCAAAGACAGCCAGTTGCTGTAGTTCCTTCTGACATTACTTGAATAGCATCACAAAAGCAATTAGAGATATGCTGAGCAGTGTGTGATTCACTTTATGTCTGTATCCTGAAATGTTTGGAAGCTAATAAGCAAGAAAAACAGTATTGACTCTTTGTTTTGCTCCTATTCTCACTAAGCTCATTTGTCAAACAAAATCTGAGAGCATGCTAGCAGTATGTCTTATTAGCAACACAAACTGAAACCTTACTGGCTTAGCTTGTGCTGCAGTACAAATGATAGAACTTACTACAAAAAATATAAAGAAAGAAATTACTTTTCAATTCAGGGCCATAGCAGGGAAAATACTGGCCCCCATTCTAGCATGATAAACACTTACCATTGGAAGTAAAATGGATTGATGGGTAGGCTTAATAAACATTCAGTTAATTATTTCAACTTAAGTGTAAGCTCTTTACCATAATAAATCTTTGTACTTGAATTGTATTTTTAAAACTATTTTAAATATGGAAGTTCAATGTTTTATCAACCGCTCAATAAAAAAACAGTTGTGAAAATAGAAATTTGATGCTTCTTAGTATTTTAAAATACAATTGAATAAGTACACACACACACAAAATATTCATGTAATCTCAATCTAAATATAGATGCTTCCTGTAGAATTAGGGAGATTATAAATTGCTTTACACATAGATGAACCAAAAATATCAATCTATGGCAGTTTGTTATACAGCCTGAATGAACTAAGAAAAACTATTTCTCTCATTTGAAAACACACACTTGATACAATTTATCAATATTATCTCCCCAAGTTTCTAACCAATTTGTCACTGTGGTTAAGAAAAAAAGGTAATTGCAAAAATTGGGAGAGATGCAAAACAATGGATTATAATATAATCTTTAATGCCAAATTATATATCTCATCGAATTTATACCTCAGCAACAAATTTACTGTAAATTAAAATCATTATAGAATTTTAAAATATTAAATTAATTTGTGACAATGATCATTCTATATTTATTTCTCATATATTGATGCATTAAAAATAGTAGGAAAAAAACACATAGTATGATCTTATATGTGCATTTAAAACTACTAAACAATACCACATAAATTTAACATTTACATCGCAAAGCTTAAAAATAGCTACTATTCATCAGACGATGTGTGTCATATGCTTTTCTTTGGGGTAGACATATATTAAACCATTTAAACTAAAAGGTAGACTGTATCTTCATTTTTCAGATGAGAAAATTTATGGATGTAGAAGTATGTTGCCCCAAATCACAAAGTGGTGCTCTTTTTTTTTTTATTTCGACATATTATGGGGGTACAGATTTTAAGGTTTCAATAAATGCCCTTTCCTCCCCTCCCCCCACAAGTCTGAGTTTCCAGCATGACCATCCCCCAGATGGTGCACATCTCACTCATTATGTATGCATATACCTGCCCCCTCCCCCTCCCCCCTGCCCAATACCCTATTACTGTAGTACCTATGTGTCCACTTAGGTGCTGCTCAGTTAATACCGGTTTGCTGGTGAATATATGTGGTGCTTGTTTTTCCATTCTTGGGATACTTCACTTAGTAGTATGGGTTCCAGCTCTAACCAGGAAAATATAAGATATGCTATATCACCATTGTTTCTTAGAGCTGAATAGTACTCCATGGTATACACAAAGTGGTGTTCTTGAGCAGGTCCTTTGTGTTCCTGGAGTTTCTTGGACATTGAGTTGAGAAACATCACAGTAAACCATGTATTTAGAGAAATCCTTCATTAGTAAAATTTCTACCCTCAGTAACAAAGGTAACAGAAAGAGGAAAACACAGGAGATTTCAGTCACCTATCATACAGCTTTGTGGTGTTATTCTAACTAAATTAGTCAAAATGCTGTGCAAGAAATGTGTATATATTTACAAAAAAGTGTACATTTGCAAATGGTGGTAGAAAAGGGTGGTAGAAAGGGGATTATTCAAATTATTCTTTCTCAATCATTTTAAACTTGATGAATCACACTCCTGAAATCATTAGTCACAGCCACCCATACTTCCCCAGTCTCAAATTATTAATAATTGATTGTTTGATCCTGAATGACTTCTATCCTATTCTCCACTGAATCCATCATTAAAACTGGTATACAGGCAATATATTTGGACCCAAGACCATGGGTTTCCTGACAAAGAACCACACACTGCGTGTTTTAGGATAAACTAAATTCAATCCCTCACGGTTCTGAAGTGCAGAGACCTGCAGTCAAGGGGTTGACGGTGTTTCCTTCAGTGCCTCTGTTCCAGGCCTCTCTCTCGCTGGCTCCTGGTGGCTTTACAGTTAGTTGCAGATGTATCTCCACTCCTCCATCCTCACGTGATGGGTTAACATAATAAACTATGCCCAGGTAATCTCCCTTTTGTAAAGTCAATTGATTTTGAACTTTAGCTACAGCTGACAAATCCTTGCACAGCTGTACCTAGATTAGCATTTGCTGCCATGTCTCCTTAGGGCAGGTGTGTGTAATACAAGGAGCGAGAAACCTTCAGTATTATTTTAGTTTCCTAGGGTTGCAGTACCAAAGTGCTATAAACTTATTGGCTTGGAACAACAGAAATTTCTTGTCTCATACTTTTGGAGGCTAGAATTCCAAAATCATAGTGTTGCCTGGGCCACTCTCCCTCTGAAATCTGTAGGGGAATCTGTCCTTCTTGCCTCCTCCTATGTTTTGGTAATGTGCCAGGAATCTTTCGTGTTCCTTGTCTGGTAAATACATCACTCCATTCACCCCTCTCCATATGGCATGTTCCCCATGTCTCTTTACTTTGTCTCCCTCTGGGAATGTCTGTCTCTATGTCCAATTTTCCTTTTTTATAAAGATGTCAGTCATATTGGATTAGCGTCCACTCTAATGACCTAATTTTCACTTGATTACCTCTACAAAGACCCTGTTGCCAAATAAGACCACATTCTGAGTTACTGGCAGTTAAAATTTCAACATATCTTTTTTGAGGGGGACAGAAAGCAGCCCGCCACGTCACATTATATGTTGAACTTCTGATTGTATTTGTTTTGAAGCAAGAAATTCATGCCTAAAATAAAACAAGTTCATTGACAAAATTTTAGAAGTTTCTTAATACCAAATGGCAGTTAAGTTTAATACAAATGCACATGCTTTAGAGAGAAATTTATAATATATATTAAAGTAGAAAATTCAGTTACCCTTTGAAGTAGCAATTCCACTTCTAAATATTTACTCAAAAAAATTCCAAAACTCTTAATATAGGTACGTAACTAAATATTCACAATACTATGATTTGCAACATTTCTGTAAAATAAGATTCAAGTCAAAAAACATTAACAAAAACATCTATAATGGTTTTTAAATTGTAAAAGGAAATTTTATAATTCCCTAAAAGAAGGAAACAGAAGGATGTGTATCAACTTGAAAAAAACTCACAAACTATGTTGTGTAAATACAGCTCTGCCTTGTTTAATGAAGGGGATATGTTCTGAGAAACGTGTCTTTAGGCAATTTTGTCACTGTGAAAACATTATAGATGGTATAGATGGTACTGATGGTATAGATGGTAGTTTAGGCAATTTTGTCACTGTGCAAACATTATAGATGGTACTACACATTTGGCTATATGGTTTAGCCTGCTGTTCCTACTCTACAATCCTGTATTACTATACAGTATTGTATAGTAATTACTATAGTAATTGTATAGTAATACACATTATTGTGCATTAATATATTACTATAGTAAATACTATTACTATAGTAATATAGTAAGTTTTACTATATTACTATACTGAGTAGGCAATTGTAACGCAATTTTAAGTATTTATATATATATATATATATATAATATGACTAAACATTGAAAAGGTAGAGTAAAAATGCAGTATAAAAGATTAAAAAAAATGAGTTCATCTGCAAAGGGCACTTACTATGAATGGAACTTGAAGGACTAGAATTAGCTCTATGTGAGTCGTGAGTGAATGTGAAAGCCCAGGACATTACTGTATACTACTGTAGACTTTATAAACACTGTGAGCATACATCAATTTATAAAAGATTTTTTTTCTTTTCTTTGGTAATAAATTCACCTTACCTGACTGTAACTTTCTACTTTTAAACTTTTTAGTGTTTGTAAAATTTTTGACCCTTTTAAAATAACACTTAGCTTAAAAAACACTTTGTATAGCTGTACAAACATTTTTCTTTATGTTCTTATCTATAGCTTTTTAAATTTAATTTATTAATAGATTTTTTTCATTTTAAACCATTTTGTTAAAAACTAAGACACAAACACACATATTAACCTAGGCCTACATAGGCTGAGGATCATCAAGATGTCACCAGGTGACAGGAATTTTTCAACACCATTATGATCTCATGGGACCACCAAACGTAAGTCCTTGACCTTAAGACATAAATGTCTTTATGAGGTGCATGACTGTCATTGAAAATTGCAGAACCATGCAAGTAGTATGGCACTGTAATAAAATCCATATAATTAATTAATGCTTGAATATGAAGCAATATTATACAAGTTGAATGAGAGAAATAAATACTCATTTTTGAATTGTGATTGCCTGCATGGCAGCACCTCTGGGATGAGAGGGAGGGGAGGGGTTTGAAAAGAGATAATTGGGCATCAATTATTTCTATAATATTCTCTTAAAAAACTGAAACAAATATGGCAATTGTTAAGATTTGACAAAAATGGATACTGGTGATTATTGTTCTTTACCCTTTGTTTTTTGAACTTTTAAACCTTTTTTTTTTCCATTATTTTAAAAGTTTGGAATATTATGAGGGTACAATCGTTTTTGTTACATGAGCTGCTTTCGTGCAGCTTGAGTTAATGTGATAAGCGTGTCCATCTCCCAGAGAGCATGCATTGCACCTGTTAGGTGTTAATTTACATGTCCCCTACCAATTACCCAAGTAAACATTTCTTTTTTTTTTTTTTTACAAACTCTAAAATAACTAAAAGAAAGCACCATAGTTCTCAGATTGAATTCTCTAGATCCTAATTCTGAAGTTAAATATATTACTCTAAGCAAGGTATGTGAACTCTCTGGGCTGCCTAGTTTCCTCATTCAAACAACGTTTGCTTCTGAGAGAGTTTTATAAGGAAAACGTGTAGGGGGAAGGAAGTATTTTGAAATTCTGAAAGCACTATTTAAAACTAAATTATTATGAAAGTGTAGAAGTATTTGGGCCAGTTTTTTTTATTGTTTGTTTTTTGTAAATTTAAATGGCATAGAATTAGTTATCTAAAGTATGGAGAATTCTGATGAGATTAAGATAATGTGGAGTTTTTTACCTTTTAATTATGGTTATTTATTGGCTAAAATCAAGAGGTATCAAATACAAATAAGACAAAAAAAAGCTATTTTGTAAAACATCAAAGGTATTTATATACTATTTTACTTGTTTAATATATGATTAATTTAATGGTATGTTCTTTCAAAGATACGGAGCGCAAATGTTAAGTTATCTGGATGATAGGGAACTGGTTCATGGTAAAAGGTTGCCATCTGGTGGACATGATAAAAACTGGACACACTAAACATTCTCAAGCTGTAAAAACTAGAAAATCAACCCCTTTCTGGATTTGGCATTTACTTTCCACATATTTATTTATCTTTCATGGTTAAGTAGTCCAAATTACTATTGAAATACATACATACACAAAGCACACTTACACACACGGGCACACTGGGCAGCCCTACTGGACTCTATTTTCAGACAATGATTACTATGAAGTGCTATGCTGAGGAGGATTGGGGTTAATTTTTGCACAACATGGTGTTATTTTCCTTGATATTCATTATCTCATAGAATCTTTTATTCTGCTCTTGAAAGAATTCAAAGAACTTTAATTTATAGTAAGTTGCAAATAAATGTGTCATGTATATCTCATATATTTTTGGTGCACCCTTCTTTTTAACTCCTAAATAGTTCATCTAAATGTATTGTTGGCACCTGGACCCCTACCTCCACCAAACTCACATATACACATAACTAGAAAAATAAGTATGTAGATTTTTTTTCCTCTACTCTAGAGTGTTTTAATGGGGTTCTGCTGAACCCTTAGAGTTCCACAAACAGTCTCTAAGGGCATCTCCAACAGATTATGATTTATTAATAATTTAAAAAACCCTCATTTTAATTTTTACCTTGCATATTGAGTGATGGTCAGGGTGACGGATTGTTAGCTATTTCGTTAGAGGTCTCTCAGTACTGCTTGGCAGTGTGCATTAGAAAGTCCCATCGCAGTTTTGAAGACAGAATTGCCCATTGAGAGGCGGTAAGTGCTGCACTGCACACAGGAGAGATTCACAGTCTGATAATATCAATTTCTTCCTGAACAAATTTTCCCAAACTCCTTTTACACACCTTGATTAATTTTTACAGAATGAACAAAAGTCTTCCAGTGGAAAACAAAATAAGAGGGGACTTTACAAAGTACAAAACGTTCTCACACACTGTAATTTAGCTGCCTTTCCTCTGCCATGTTGTTATCACAGGACCCGCAGACATGGATGGTACAGGTCAGAGGTAAATTTATTGTCAGTGTTTAAGAATTTGTTGCAGTTTACTCATTTGGTTATTATTATACTCCTGTTTGTATTTTCTTAGGAGTTGTGCTTTGCAAAAATGTGTAATTGCCCAATATGAATTTTTTTGAGACAACATGTGACACATAAGAGGATGATTACAGGCCTCAGTCAACGAACAATTCTAGTGAGGTTATTGATGCAGAGACCCCATTAATCTAATCTAGTTCCTTTCAGAAAAGAACCACAGCTGGTGATGACCTAATCACATTCACATATAAATCAGTGTGAGTAAATTGCTAGGGCAAAATGCAGCTGAAAACCTGAAAAGATCCCACTCTCGAACAGTATCGCAAATGTACGTATTGAACACACATACCATACTCAGGAAGTTCATGTGTAACCAACTTAAAAAAATCAACTAATATATCTAAATTAATGAGCCAACTGATTTTCCTAATACACATCATGTTGTAGCGTTTGTAAAATTTGTCAACAGGAGTGAAATTCAACCTTGTTTTCCCCTACGCCTTTTTACAATCAAAGGCATAGGCATGTTTAATGTTTTATTTTCATATCTGAATCCAAAAAATTGTATTTTGGAAAAGGCGTGTCTGTATTTATGACATCCATCAATATTTGGTTCTGTGACAAGTTTCACAGAATCTCTCTGGTTACAAAATTAAAACTGAAGAAAATCCTGATGTTGTGTACCACACAGTTTTCTTCAAAGAAGGATGCTATTGTTAAAAGCTCTTGGATATGAAATAAAAAAATTAGTTCTGGATGATGTTACAAAATGGCTAATGCTATAAGGCTAATTCAATTGAGTATGTTCAACAATTATGTGGAAACTAGAATAAAGAATGCATAATGCTCCTGCTACATTGAATGATTGGGTGGCTTGAGAGAGGAAGATTTCTCACCAGGATATTTGAGGGAAAAACTGAATTGCAGGAATACTTTCAAGAAAATAATAAGCCATGCATTTTATCTTTTTGAAGAGGGAGAATGGCGGATGAATGTAGCCTACTTATCAGAAATGTCTTATCATGTGAACCAGATGGGCAAGTCTCTGGGTGACACTAGAGAAGATGTTGTGACTTCAAGTGGATAGAGAAGAAAATCCAATCTTTGGAAGGACCATGTTTCAAAAGGAAATTTTGAAATGTTTCAATTCTCACATGGGTTTCAGAGTGAGAAAGGTATCAAGTCTGAAATCTCACTGAAAACCACCTGGATGAATTGCAGGCCCAAACTGAAAAATATTTTTCCTCTTTTCAACACAAGTGTGAGACCAGATGACACAGACCTGTTCAGTAAAACCTATGCTCAGCTTCAGAAATTGACACCGTGAGGAGAGAAAGAATTTTGTGGGGTAAAGTCTCCTTATGGATGGACTCCAGATGAGAAATATTGATCTGCCCCTAGACAAGTTTTAGATCTCAGTGAAAACAATGAACATTTTGCTGCTGTTTTCAACTTTTTATATAAGAGCAAGCTGCTCCTTGTCTAACAAGCTCTATGAGCCAGGCAGGACAGAAACTGACTTATTTCACTTGAAAATGAATTCTATGTGAGCTTATCTTAACTTCTACCAAGAATTGAGTATTTGTTCAGCTAAAGGCAAGAAAAACTTTCACATTAACATAAAAATTAAATTATTTATTTAGATCTAAGCAGGAAATGGATACTTTACTCAATTTTTTTTCAGAAAGTACTATTTACAAGATGAGTATGTAGAGACACAACGGGTGGTACCGAAATTCTGAATTAGATGAAGCTTGTAGTTAATACCCATAAGCCTGAAGGAAAAATCATTAGAGACCTCTAAGGAGAGGGTTTTGTAGAGAAGTGCTTCTCAAACTATCTATGGTAAAGAATCCGATTTAGCTTATTTTTTTTTTTTTTATTTCCAGACTGTTAAAGAATAATGCTTTAAAATTGATGTAAATTAGAATAAAATTAAAATAAATTACTGGAAATGTATAACTTTAAATTTATAAGATTAAAACAATCCCCAGAAAAATGAAATTAAAAGATATTCAAAATATTAATCTAGTTTTAGTTTTGTGAGATTTGACAAATATGAATTTACCCTGTGAAATTCCTGTTTAACATTTTATAAACTCTAGTGTCCATTTTTGTCCCTATTTCACTGCAGGCCTATAACAATTATTGTCAGACTGATACTGGCTGAAAGACCACAGTGTGACTAGCAATGCTGTAGAGGGGGCCTTCTCCAGAATTCTAACCTTCACAGTAAACACCGCAGTGCCAGGCTACTGGGAAGGGACAGACGGATTAGACACTGACCACACTTTCCTTTTTCCCTCCATCCTTCTGAAGCTGCCCATTGGCCAAACACAACTAAAATGGCCTGGAAATTACCCTAGACAGGGTGTAGAGGGACAAGATGGCTTCAGAAAGTCTTCACTTTCTTGGTTTTTTTTTTCTATTTTTGGCTACTTCTTCCTGGTTGCCAATATCTTAAAGTTGAGACTGAGTACTCATATTTTTGTTTTGTTTTGTTTTTTCTTATATCTTCATTTACTCCTTTGGTGATTTTATTCAATCTAATGTATTTGTATGACATGCAAATGCCAGCAACTCTAAAATTTATATTTCCCCTAATTGACTAACTCACATAGGTACTTGCCTACTTGACTCATGCACCTGGATGTCTAACAGGTATCACATCTTCACATTAAGAGCTTAGACCCTGTCTGACCTACTTGGGAATTGTGCTGTCTCCCCATATCATGTATTGACAGTACCATCATTTCAGTTCCTCAGGTCAAAAACTTAGGATCATCTTGGTATTCCTATTTTCCTCAAAGCTAACTTCTCTCAAACAAACAAACAAAAAAAAATTGATAGGCTCTACCCTCAAAGCATATCCAGTCTCTATCCATTTTTAATGAGTAAACTGCAGCATGCCAGGCCAAGATATCATCATCTATTAGATGAATAATTCAATTTCTGTCCCCACTAGTGTCTTTTTTCAGCTTGTATTCAACACAATAGCTAGGTCCTGTCGTACATAGTCATTCTTTTCCCTTTCTACAAACCCTCAGTGGCTTCCATGTCACTCAAATTAGAAGCCAATGGTCTACAATAACCAATAAGTTTCTCAATACTTTTTTCCAAATAATTCCCCCTTTCTTACTTCCTTCATTTACACTGGCCTCCTCAAACCTGAACTCAGAGAACACACTGCCATTTAAGGATGTACACAATTGCTATTTTCTCTGTCCAGATCATTCTCTCCTCTGATAGCTACAAGTTTAACTCCCTCATATTCTTCAGATCTTTTCTCAAATGTCACTTTCACACCTTCGCTAACCCACCTACTAAAAGTTACAACTGCATGCTGTGCATAGTCTCATTCTATGCTTTATTCTTCTACAGATCACATATCATTGTCTACCATAATTCATATTTTACTTTATCATTTTGTTTATTTACTGTTTGCACAAACTAGAATATTAAATCCCATGGATTCTTAGGTTCTTGGATGCTTAGTTAACTGATACAACCTCAATATCTAGAACAGATTCTGGTGACTAGTAGGAGGTTAATAAATATTTGTCGATTTTTTAAAAAGCAAATCACTTGTTCATGATTATAACATTTTTCAGTGGATGCTGATTCATATACACATACATGTTTGGTTTACTCAAAACAAAATTGAATATTATGAATTTTAAGGATTGTTTTCCAATATCTACTTATATAAAAACAATTATTATGCAATAATAAAATACACTGCCTATATGGAAATAAAAATGCTATTTTCCATGAAAGTGACTATTCTATTAAACAATAAGCAGAAATAATTTTAACAATTGGCTTTCACATATTGGTGAATGGCAGGAACTAGCTAATGCTGTACTAACTCGCATATTCCTCAGACCCCAAATGTAGAATGGATATATTAATGAGGACATTATGATGGTGAAATGTGATTATGCACATGATGAACCTAGTACTATATAACAAAGGGAAATGACTCAAATGCTGGCCTTTATTATTATCATTTTTCTAGATTTGGGTTACTAAATGGTATACAGTATAACAATATACTAGGAAACACTAAACAAGTTGGTGTGGCAGGATATTAAAAAACAAAAAAAGAGGCATAGGCTAGATGTCAAGGAATACAGAAATGGATATGATCCATGATATATGAAGTGGTCGGGAAAGATCTCAGAGATGATTCTTCTGTTCATTCATTTTTTCATTAATGCAGTTGGCAATCATCATTAAGTCAGCCAGTCAGTCTTTAATGGGTATTGACAGACAGTGATTAGAGGCTGGAATACTCTTGTGGATGAATACTTCCCCTAGAATTGAGGCTCCAGGATAGTAGCAGCTTTTGTCTACTGTGTGCACTGCTGTAACATCAGTGCCCAGAAGAGTAATTGGCATGTGGTAAAACTCAATAAATACTGGTGATATGAATGTTGATGAATGACTCTTTCGTATGCAGAGTCCAGAGGTATATAGATATCCAAGTGTACTCAAACACAATTCTAACTTTTTGAAAATTGTTGCTATCTAGACATTTTCCAAATTATTTCAATTAAAATTTAATTTTGCAGTCATTTGATATATTGTTCTTATTGTACTCTTTTTATTCTGATAGCATATCAATATGATATATATCTATCCCACTCTTTCCCAACTCCTCTTAATAATGTCACTTTTATATTAACTAAAATGTACATCCAAAATGATCAAATTAGTATTTTAGGTTCAAACCATCATGTTTAAAAACAAGAAAATTAATGCAAATATCATATATGGTGTGTTTGATAAATCTAAAACTACTTCAAGTATTTGTTAGCACATATTCATTAAAAATGCCTTGTAAATGCTTCTGAAGGCAGAAATATTTAGAAATATTTTCTATCTTTATTATTAAAAGCATGTCAACTTAAATGAACCAAGCTTCAAAGAAAGACTTTGTTTATTTAACTACTCTCTAACCGCTATTTAATTTCTGACAAGTACCACACTAGACATCAGAAATATAACAGTCGAATATGTGCCTTTATACAGATACCTATGTTATAATATACCCAGACGTGTATTAATTTGTGCTTTCAACTGTTCGGACTTCAAATTGTCTTCCTATCCTTTAGACAACATTTCAGTTATATCAATGTAAAAAAACTTCATTTGCTCAAAATTAGCATATCATGAATTATAAGGATTATTGAATGATTAATATAAAAAACAGTTTCACTTAAGTATGATGACAAGAACCTATTACAGCTGACAATTTAAAGGCACCAAGCTATTCCTTAATACATGTGAACTTTTGTATGCAGTCATAATTTTTTTCTTTAGCTTATAAATATTTTCTTCTATTATATCTTTAGTTATTTTTTTCTAAATAAAATCGGGATAATTATTTAGATATTGATTCTTTCTTGTCTGATTTCCATATCTATCCTTTTGTCATTTATAATTTTATGTAAAACTTTTTTTATTTAGTGGAACTTGCATTTTACTCCATTCATCCAGAAATTTCTCATTCTTACTTACTCAAGCATGGCTTGAGAAAAGTACAATGCTTATTGCATTTCTACCACAGTTGCTCTTATTTATGCTGCTACATAAAATGTTTTTCATAAATATATTTAATCTTTCATAAATCAGATAACTGCTAGCATATTTTTCTCATTTTCCTTCAAATTTTTATTCTTTAGTTTTTATATACTTCATGTACATAGATCAATATAGGAAAAGGAGGTGGAGAGAGATACAACTTTCTTTGTGACTTACTATGTGACTCCAGAGGGAGAGCAGGGCATGACTTCCAAGTTCTCTAATTATTCATACTCACATCTATGATTTAGGAGATTAATGGCGTAGAAGGCACATAATATTTTCTATGTGGTTTTCTTTCTGTTTTCATTTCATTAAACCTTAAGAATATAGTACCTTAAAATGTATGTGGAATTTTCTCAATCTGTCTTATAGTTACATCGGCCTATCAGAGATATAGACATACATTTGTCAGTCAGTATTTTTATTCTTGTGAATTTCAAATTGTCCTGCATCTGCTTTGAAATGTACAATGAAATAGGATACTGTTTAATTGAAGACCCTAGCCAAAAATTATTTTCAAATAAAAGGCTCATATATAAATTATTACTTTATACCAACAATTTATAATTTTACCTAAAATATGAATTTCAATTTTGATAATGGTAGGATATATAATTAAATTATCATTGCTAAAACTTGGCAAAAATTAAAATTCAATTTTCATTCTAGAACTCACTGTGACTTTGGTGAAGTAATTTAATCACACCGAGTGCCACCCAAACCTGTGTAAAATTGAAAGCCATCTCCTAGGGTTGTCATGAGAATCATGGTTTTCTGCTTAATTAGTATTCAGTTAACTGAAACTGAATCATAAATCATTATCATAAATGTTACGAATTGTGCAACTTTTTATATATATTTTTTATTTTATTTATTTTTTTCCTTTTTTTTATTTCGGCATATTATGGGGGTACAGATTTTAAGGTTTCAATAAATGCCTTTCCCCCCCCCCCACAAGTCTGAGTTTCCAGCATGACCATCCCCCAGATGGTGCACATCTCACTCATTATGTATGTATGTACTCGCCCTCCTCCTCCCTGCCCAATACCCTATTCCTGTAGTACCTATGTGTCCACTTAGGTGCTGCTCAATTACATTTGAAACAAAGTTTTAGACTGTTTTAGATACAGCATTTTTTCCTCAGTAATCTATAACTTGGAATTGTGAAGCAACCTAACAATATTTCATCTAATTAGAAAAGTAGGTTTTTTTGTTTTTGTTTTTGTTTTTGTTTTTTTCAGACAGACTCTCAGTCTGTTGCCTGGGCTAGAGTGAGTGCCGTGGCATTAGCCTAGCTCACAGCAACCTCAAACTCCTGGGCTTAAGCAATCCTTCTGCCTCGGCCTCCCAAGTAGCTGTGACTACAGGTATGTACCACTATGCCTGGCTAATTTTCTTTATATGTTTTTAGTTGTCCAGGTGATTTTTTTTTTTTTTTTTTTTTTTAGTAGCGATGGGTTCTTGCTCTTGCTCAGGCTACTCTTGAACTCCTGAGCTCAAATGATCCTCTCACTTCTGCCTCCCAGAGTGTTAGGATTACAGGTGTGAGCCACCATGCCCGGCCAAAAGGTAGGTTATTTTATGCTTGTAAAAGGAAGCTTATAAATGATTCCATTTCTTAAAACTTAGTATACAAATTGTGTTTAAGTAAGTATAGGCTAATTTCATATTTCAGAGTTACTTCAGTATGTTTTTTTATCCTTTTTGCATTATACAAAATATTCATTTGAACAATTTAAAGTTTTCAATTTTGGCTATGATATAAATGTCATTTGTTATAAATTAATTCACCCAAAATATTAAATGAATGCCTATATATTTAATACAACCAATGAATATTTAGAGAAACCTTATCAATTAAATTACAATATAAGAATTATAATAGTTATATATTGCTATCTAATATTCCCTATTTGAAGACAATTTAGTTTTCTATGTAGGCATGTTCTAGGTCAGTTAAAAACTTACTTAAACATTACTTTGCAAATTTACTTCATAAAAATGGAAAACTATGTTTCCCAATAGGCAATGTGTTATATATTCTATGTCTTATTGTTTAAAGCTGATTCTCATCTTTGATGTCATGAACACAGACTTTGAAACATAAACTGAACAAAAGACTTGTTTTTCCTCTCTTAATATTAATATACAACAGTATAAGTATGAGAGTACATTGACATGGTAAAATTGCATGTTTCAGAAAGACCACTAGATGCCTCCACATTACAGTTTTTAAAAAGAATCTACTTCAAAATTACTGTTGGATGAGTAAATAAGAGAGTGATAATGAACAAAAAAACAAATACAAACAAAATAAAATTAGTTGTTTTCAGAAAAAAAAGTGTAAGATATTTTATAATAAAATCTATTCATGTGGTTTTTTTTTTCTCCAAGCAAATATATCTATTATAGGAAGTACCCGAGGCCTCTGTCACCATTACTATTGTCCCTTAAGAGCAATAACTAAAGGATCTAGACTTCAGGAGAAGGACTCCATAGAACTATTGTTGTTTGTTGTAACAATATGACTCCATATGTAACCATGGAGGTACAACTGAAGCCCGAATATAGAAGGACAGACTGATTTCAGGCAGGCATTTGATCTCCAAGCTCTTGCAGGGCTTGATGTAGGGGATACCTGGTACAGTGTAGGTGCTGCCAATTTGCAAGTGAATATGAGAGACGTACACACACACTGGCAGAAGATTCAAGCTTTATAAAAGCTATCCATGTAACAAAAGCATTTGTACCCCCTTAATATTTTGAAATTAACCACTTCAGTATGAGCATTGACTGTAGTCGACAGCCACAGATGAATGCGCACAGAGACTTTAGCCGACAGCCGTGATATGACTTTTCTAATTTTTCATTTATCAAAATAAAATTGTGAATATTTAAAAATAACGTAATGAAAACATATATGTATATGTTACCTATTCTGATTTACATTACTAGTAAAGTTGCCTGTAAAGTAAAACAAGCTTTCAGTGCTTTAAAGCTTCCCTCATCACACAAGACCAAAACGGATTTGTCGTCAATGCACAGCACAAAATATCGTGAGGACTATGAGTGCCGGCTGTGGGCAAGGTTTTGTGGCCGGTGAGTGTCATACCGAAGTGGTTAAAAAAATTCTTCCTATAAAAAAGAGACCCATTTTATTAGAGAGTACATGTGGTGTTTGTTTTCCCATTCTTGAAATACTTTGCTTAGGATAATGGTCTCCAGTTCCTTATTGCTGCAAAAGACATTAATTTGTTGTTCTTTATGGTCCAAATTTTTATTCAGGTGAATACTATCATGGTCATACTGAAAATTAAAAAGAAGGAAATATTTTCCAATCCACTGTATTAGGCTATTGATACCTTGACACAAAAATCCAAAAGAAAAAAATAAAAAAATTATAAGTACTTTCATCTATAAACACAGATGTAGAAACCCTAAAACATGAGAAAAATGTATTTGGCACTAAATAAATAAGAAAGTATACTTTAACTAAACTGTGTTTATCTTGAGAAGGCAAATGTAGTGTTACATTTGAAAAACTGTATATATCATTCACCACACTAATAGATTAAATGAACCAAAGTTTATAATCAATATCAATTCAATAAATCCAGTAAATTTTCCATTCTTGTCAAAACTCTTAGCAAAATAGCAATAAAAATGAATTTACCAAGGCCTCACAGCCATTTTTTATTCTTCATAGAGAAATGTTAGAAGCAATTATATTAAAAACAGAAATAAGGAAATGATGCCCATTATTACAAATTCTATTCCACACTTTACTAAAGTTTCTAGTCAGTTCAGTAATGTAAGAAAAGTGGCTTAAGAGATTTATTCATTGCAACACAAGACCCAAAACTTCCTTTAGTCACAATTCTGTAGAATATTTCTTTCCAAACCATAAAAACAGTTTAAAAGATTACTGGATATAAGTTTGATATACAAATATAAATCAATTTTCCATATAAGAGAGAAAAAAAGTTTGGAAAAATAATTTAAATAAAGATAGAGCTCTAACAGCAACAGCAAGGAAAAGAGTGATAGTAACAAATATAAGCTATCAAGAAATATTGCAGTGATAAATTTGCCAGAACTTTTTGAAAACAATATGAAAGTTTTATAATACTTAAATTAATACTTAAATTACTATAATACTTAAATATAATACTTAAATTAAATAAAACCTAAATATTTAGGAAAGTATACGCAAATATAAGTATAAATGCTGTGTATCATGAATATAATAAATCTTTCCCAATTTATCTGTATATTTAATATAATTCCAATAAAATTATTATAAATATTGGCTTGCTTATTTGAAATATATAGATGAATAGATAGCCAAGTATAGTAAAAACACTTCTCAAGAATATAAACAAATTTGGGGGTATTTTCCAAGCATTTTAAATGCTTATAATAAATCTGCAGTGTTGTTTGGGTAAGTTTTTTTTTTTTATTTCAACATATTACAGATATCAAATGACAAATGTTTAGGTTATATATATATTGCCTTTGCTCCACCCAAGACAGAGTTTCAAGAATGTCCATCCCCCAGATAGTGGGCACTGCACTCATTAGGTGTGACTATACCCATCCTTGCCTCTCCCCTCCCACCTTCTTGACACTCGATAAATGTTACTACTATATATACAGATAAATGTTGATCCATTAATGCCAATTACACCAACAGCAGTCAAACTGAGAACCAAATAAAAGACTCAATACCCTTGACAATAGCAACAAAGAAAATAAAATACCTAGGAAAATATTTAACTTAAGGAGTGAGAGACCTTTACAGGGAGAACTATGAAATAATAAGGAAATAGCAGAGGACATAAACAGGTAGAAATTCATATCATGCTCATGGGTATGCAGCATCAACATTGTTAAAATGTCTATACCACCCAAATGATCTACAGATTCAATGCAATTGCTATTAAAATATCAACATCATTTTTCACAGATCTAGAAAAAATAATTCTATACTTCATATGGAACCAGAGAAGATCCCATATAGCAAAAGCAATCTTAAGCAAAAAGAACAAATTGGGAAGCATCAATTTACCATACTTTAAGCTGTATTACAAAGCTATAGTAACTGAAACAGTATAACACTGGCACAAAAACAGAGACATAGACCAATAGAATAGAACTGAAGACACAGATATAAAACCATCCTCATATAGCAATCTAATCTTTGACAAAGCAGACAAAAACATACACTGGGGAAAAGAATCCTTATTCAATAAATGGTGCTGGGAAAATTGGATAGGCACATGTAGAAGACTGAAACAGGACTCACACCTCTCACAAAAATAAACTCATAGTCGATAATAGACTTAAACCTAAGGCATGAATTTATAAGAATTCTAGAAGAAAATGTTGGAAAAACTCGTATAGACATTGGCAAAGAGTTTATGAAGAAGATTCCAAATGCAATCACAGCAGTAACAAAAATAAATAAATGGGACCCGAACAAATTAAAAAGTTTCTACACAGCCAAAGAAACTATCATGAGATGAAACAGACAACCTACAGAATGGGAGAAAATAGTCACATGCTACATATCCAATAAAAGGCTGATAACTGGGTAAACAAGTTGACTAAAATAACAGAGGACTACTATGTATGAAGATGTTATTCACAGAAGTTACTTGAATTGCTCAAAAAATAATAAAAAGATTTATTTTAATTACTAATTCTCAAACTCACATTGAATCATGACTTCAGTTTAGCACAGATTCATAACTGTTAAGAGCTATAATAGATTTATTGTAAGAAAATATATAAATATAAAGTATATTTATTTATAAATAAATATAAAGTAATAAATATAAATATACTTTATATTTATATTAAGAAGTATCCCTTTTAAAATATATACACGAAAAGAAAACATATATATATACATATATATATATATATATAAAATCCATTTTAGCTTTTTTGTTTAATATTGGTTAATCTTTTTCTAGGTTGTTTTTAGAAATTGCTTTATTTATGTAATAAATAAATAACAAAATAATTAGGCCTCCTGCCAGGTACAGTGGCTCACACCTATAATTCCAGAGCTTTGGGAGGCTATCCGGGGAGGATCCCTTGAGGCCAGGGATCTAATCTGGGCAACATATTAAGACCCTGTCTCTACAAAAAACAAAAAATAAAATTATTTTAAAAAATTAGACCTTATATTTACCTTCTTCAAAAGTCTAATAAAATTTATGCTACATTTAAAATCTACTTCGATATATATTGTAAGAAGTCAGTTTAATTTATTGAGTTTTATTGTGATTAGCATTTTTACAATTTTAGTTATATAAGATTTATATATATCAAAGAATAATTGTAACATCTTGGTAAGTTTGAACATATTAATAATAAAGTACAGACATCCAGACCAAAAATCAGTGTTAGCACCATACCAATACTACAATTCTTAAAGCTTTGCTCTCACTTTTAATTCCAACAGTGGTGGATCATAGCTTAAATTCATTGTATAATGCTCTCCATTTATTATGTTTTTACAAATGTATATATACATAAATTATATAGTGTGTTGATTGTTTGCAGTAAAGACTCACTCATCGTACCTATGTAGTGTTTAGAGAATTCGTTTACTCAACTTTATTTTTCTGAAATCCATTTATGATGTAATATACAGTGTACTTTATTTTTAAGGCTTATAATATCCTCTAGTGTGATATATATACTAATACATTGATCCATGTTTTTATTGCTGAATATTTGGATCGTTAACTGTTTTTCTTCCCCTACTATTCTGAATAATGCTGCTATGAATACTCTTGTAGACTACGGGATGCATGCAATAAAAATCTAACATATATACCAATTATATCTTTTAAAATGTTCCTGACTTTAGAGCCTCGAGGCCACCGTGCATATCTGTACTTGTAACACACTGCAAAACCAGTTTTGTGCAACACAGTGTCTCTACATTGATCCAAAATATGTAGTGAACAAAAAGTGAACAATTCCTAAGGAATAACTACTGAATTATCCAATTATAGTGAATTCTCTAACATACCACTATCATAAAATTTGATCTTAAACACACAATTTTTTTAAAAAATTGGAGAATGATAAATTTTATCTCAAACATCAACTAGAAAGCAAATTAAGACAAAGTTTTTTTTTTTAACAGAACATTGCTAAAAATGTCTTGCATCTAAACTTGTAGAAGAAAGTAAATTATCTTTTAGACTGAATATATAACCTTATATTGATTTATCACAAAACAAAAAAGTAAAAGAAATTAAGCCTTTGATTTAAGAACATACAGAATCACAGAATGACTCCAAAATATATATCTAACAGAAATACAGAAATTATTGAAATCATAAACAAGCCCACAAGCAAGAGATGAAAATCAAAAGTGTGTTTTTAAAAAGACTGATTAGTTGAAAAGTGTTTGGTAAGACTTATCAATAAAGGGGAGGAGAGACAGTGAAAGAGAGAAAGGCTCTTATGCCAGCTTCCACAATCCACATTGTGCATCCAGGTATAAGGGAAGGGAATACCACTTCTCCCCCTAAACAATCTCTTCATGCTCCCTGCATTAACCCTCTCCCAAGAAATCTTCACAAGCATATAAAATAACTGTCAAACCTATAATACATTGAAATAGTACTTCTTTGTAACCCTTGAATAAAACTTTAAGAAAATATTAGTGGTCCCACACTGAAATTGTTTTTAGAATCCAGGTATAAATGTCTGTGCTGGGATGCTGGAACAATTTTTGGCACTTGAGACAGAATACAGGTATAAGAGTATTAAATCCAATTTGAATACCTTAGTTATAAGGTCCAAGAAAGGGCAGAGCCCAGGAAAATGGGATAGATACATGAGCTGAAGTATAGCATTTGGTCGTTGTACCTCACTGTGGGCAAATGTCCAGTGGGAAATTGTTGTTGAAGAAAGGGTTGTTTTAATTCATAGTATTGATCCACAAAAGGATTAAAAAAAGATGATTAATGGTAGTTATGTCGGTTGCATATTTGGTAGTAGTCATTGTATTTGTCTGCATATGTTATAAGCCATTTAGTCTGACAGATCCCAGTGACTATGTGACTCTCCCACACTACCATATTTCATTTTTTTTCCTTCAATATCTATCCCTATTTATTTTATTAAGATTATAATATTTTAATTTTTGTATCATTTTATATTATCAATTTACTCCTAAATAGTAAAAGACTTGAAAGCTTTTTCTTTCTTTTCTATTTTAATTTTTCCTCCCAAAATATGGAGAAAAATTAAGAAGAGATCAGTATGGATTACGTTTTGACAAGAAAAGGAGGATTGACACTTAAATACAGAAAATACTTGTTTCAAGTAAACATCCATTAAATTTAAATATTTATTTCACATTTTAAAAGCTTTGTAGTTTATTTATAGTATAGCTTTAGCTTGATTTGTATGATATGGTACAAATTATGTATTTTAATAACTAGATAACCACAGATGGAATTCTCTCTGCTCATTATTTACATCATCAGTAGTTAATGGGAGGTGTAATGTTAAGGGAAAGAGAATATAAACTTAATAAAATCTGATGGAGGTTTTTGGCATAAGTCAATGTTATATGAAAAAAATACAAAATATACTGAGAATTTATATAGAAATTGTAAGTTGTGAGGCAAAAAAATTATCCAGTGATAAATTAACTTTGTAAAAGAATATAAATCTGTCAAATAACTTAAAATAATCAGAATTATGGTGCTTCAAGAATTTGTATGGTTTTGAAAATAAAATTTTTTTATCTGAAACCATCCTATCATTTGTCTACCTCTGGTACTATAGTAACCATTACATTTATCACATAAAATGAAGTATGCTTTTATCCAGCTGAAATGGGCCAATACTATCCTCTTTTTTATGAAAAACATTATTATTTTTTAAAATTGATTTTAATCCACAAATATACTCAAAATATTGCTAAGGAATAACTTGAATTTCAGAAAAATAAAGTGTTTTCATATTTCTTTGGGCATATCTACTAAATCCATCTATCTCTTCCTTCAAATAAAATTTGTCAGCATATGATTGATCAATGAAATTTGTTAGAAAGTATGAATGTTCTTTATAAACCTGGAAAATGACTTTTAATCTAATTGTTTGTATCTGTACTATGTAGCCTAACTGTCTTAGCTGAAGTAATGTTAAGAAAAATATAACTTCCTTTTCTCTTTTACTGTTTTATTAAAGAGCAAGTTTGAATTGAGCATGTCTCTAATTTCCAATAGCTTTGTCACTTGTAATCTTTTTCTATTGGATTATTTTCCCTTATATTCAACAATGTTCTCAGAAAACGATGCTGAACTCCACATACAATAACTACAACTAGCTGCTGACAGAGTTGCTGTTCTGTTGATCTGATTTTTCCAGGAGAAAACTGGAAAAATCTCAACCTCCTACTTTCAAGCACTGTAGAAAAATATTTCTCTTTAGAGTTACAGCTAAGGAAATATGATATAATAAATAACAGAACAATTATACATGCCTTACATTTCTCTGTCTCCCTAGGCTGACATATCTTCTTCCCTTGTAAGCTACAGTTGAAATATTTCTTTCTCTTTCATATGCACATTCTTGGAGCTGAATCCTGAGAAAATCTCTCTTTGAACACTTGTCTACGCTACTGTATTCAGTCTCTCCTTTTTTTATGTAGGTGTTTTCTGTTTTTGTGACATGGTAAAATCAACATACTGAGTACAAATAATAGCACAGAGATAATATCTACATACCTACATATTTCTTAATTAGAGGTGAGATTGTCTTAAGTTTTTTTTTTCACTTTGGAACAAGAAAAAATAAGCTATATATTTTTCACTATTAAAATTGAATCTATAGATCTTAATCATGCTTGAAATTTAAACTCTTAAAATTCATAATTAGTTGGTTACAAGAAAGAAAAAATATACTAAAACCCATATAAAACAAAGACCAACTGAATTTGAGTACAATTGGAGTACAATTTTGTCGTATCTATGCTGGATTAGCTATTACCAACATGGTACCACCCTTGCCACCTTTCTACATTTTCCTCTGTACTTCAGAAGATACAGTGCAGACTTCATTACTTAGAATCCTTTCTCTGTGTTTCAGTTGACAAAGTCCCAGCACAAGGAACATGTGTGATATTTGAAAGGAGTAAGAAAAAGAGGAGCCATTGTTCTGTGGAGGGACTTAGCGCCAGACTGACGCAGGCAGGAGATTGGCAGAGGCCACACTGAGATACAGAATGAGAGAGAAATTGGGAGTTGTGTGGGAGACTCCAGAAAACCAAAGCAATTTTCTGGTGGCCTTAAAACTACAGACTTTAAGTGCCATATTTGGGTATGAGGTTGCAATTTCTTTACTGATAGAGTTTTGTTTGGAGTCCAGAGCAGCGGAGGCCTCCGCAGCTGTCCCTGACCTCCACACAGCTTATGCACCAGTTGGGCCAAAAGACCCATTAGAGAAATACTGATTGAAAGACCCATTAGAGAAAGAACAAAGGGTCTGTGGCAGACAGTGATTCCATGCAGAGGCCTTGGCAGACTTTCATAGATGATTCCTTTATGTTAACTTGCTGGATCAGGGGTCCTAAGACCACCCACGAGGAAGGAAGAGATAGATGGATTTAGTAGATATGCCCAAAGAAATATGAAAACACTTTATTTTTCTGAAATTCAATGCTTCCCTACAAAAGCTCACAACACTCAGCATATAGTTGTACTCACACATTAGATTTATAACAGTGACACAGCAAGAACACACCGTGGGATCAGTAAGAGAAAAAAGACCCTACATCAGGTAGGGTCTAGAAAAATTCATGTGAGGCTTCCTGTTACTGTCCCTGCTATTGGCAGGGATCACAGAGAGCATGCTCCTTTTCCAAGTGATCCTGATCCCTGATCAAGTGTTCACTCTCTATCCAGGATCAATATCAAGGCAGATGCTATTTCTAAATAGAAGAATAGATATTTTCAGATTTTTTTTATGTACTTATAATATTTGCATGTGTATGTGCAGGAAAAATTATACCATGCCTGATATTTAGCAGAGTTTGAGTGCAGGCCTGTGCCAGCCTATATAAACTGTTTCTACCAGCACTGTGAATATTGGCCAGGCTTGGTGGCTCACACCTGTAATCCTAGCACTCTGAGGAGGCTGAGGCAGGAGGATCGCTTGAGCTCAGAAGTTCGAGGCCAGCCTGAGCAAGAGTGAGATCCTGTCTCTACTAAACAAAGAAAAAATTAGCTGGGTGTGGTGTGTGCCTGTAGGCCCAGCTACTTGGAGGCTAAGGCAGGAAGATCACTTGAGTCCAGGAGTCCGAGGTTGCCGTGAGCTAGGCTGACACCACCGCACTCTAGCCTGGATGACAGAGTGAGACTCCGTCTCAAAAAAAAAAAAAAAAAAGAAAAGAAAATAAAAAATTCCCTGGGAGACTGAAATTTCAGTGGGCTGCATATGTACACATATAGCCCTTGGCAAAACCCTGGGCAGTAAATATCAACAGGGCTTCCTTGCGCAGAAACACCCAAGATACTATGCCACATGAGCTGACCATCCTGAAAGCCATGTGGACATCTGTAATAGTAACACAGAGTAGGCCAGACTTAAGCCAAGTCTGAAGAACATAAGCACATGCAAGCACTTTGGAGTGTTATGGTAACTATACTTACTACATTAAATCCTATACCTCACCTCACATCTATAGATAATGTCATAAGGAGATCACTATGACAAGTGGACTCTTGAAGAAGGTATTATTTTTATGGTTTGCAGATTATTTTAGATATGAAAATTGAACACATGAAACTGGGGAATTATATCTAGAGAATTATAGGCTACAGAATTATAACTTCACCCAGTTGTGACTCTGAAAGACAGTGATAGAAAGAAATTCTGTCTGTGAACAAAACCAGAATGCAGGGCTTTCCACTTTACCTGGAAGAGTGTCTGGAAAAGGTGTATATCAATGCTGGTTTTTTTTAACAGCTTTATTGAGGTATGATTAGCACACATACACACTTGTGTGTATGTATCTTTTATATTGATTTTATATCTTTCAGCATTGCTAAGACCTACTTATTAGTTCCCGTAGTGCATTTGTAAATACCAACACTTTTTCTACAATGATGACATGTTAACTTCAGATTAAAGATAGTTTTTACTTCTTTCTGTCCAATCTGGATGCCTTCTATTGCTTTTATTTGCCTGATTGCAGCGGCTGGATTCTACTTCACATCATTGAGCAGAACGGTTGAGTGCAGGACATCCTTGCCTTCATTTAGATGCTAAGGTTAAAGTATTCAGTATTTTAAAATTAAGTAGAATGTTTGTTGTAGAGTTTGTTTTTTTTTTTTTTGTTTTTCTTTTTTTGTAAATGATCTCCATCAGATTTAGGAAGTTCCCTTTGCTGAGAATGTTTTGTTTTGTTTTTCCTCTTAATTTGAAATGGTATTTTTTTTTTTCATGCTCTATTGAGATAATCTTATATTTTCTTTTAAAAATTGTAAATCTTGTGAATTAAATAGAAATAACTTAACATTTGCATTTGTGAGATAAGCCCCACTTGGTTATAATGTATGATTCTGTTCAGATATTGTTGAATTCTATTCACTAATAGTTTTAGTTTGCTTGCTTGTTTTTTTTTTTTGTTTTTTTTTTTAGAATTTTTACATTGATGCTAAAGAGAGATACTGGCCTCCAGTTTTTGTGGGGTTTTTTGTTTGTTTGTTTGTTTATGATGCTTTTTTTGTGATCTCACACTATGATTTCTTTGCTCCTAGTTTTGAAAAGTCACATCTTCTTAAGGCTCCTTGGCTGGGCCACATAGTTTTCTGAAATTTCCTAATTATTCCTGATTTAAACATTTCACAGGTAGACTCATTTTCTGAGCTTCCAGATTAATGTTACATTTCCATTTTTCTATCATATTTTAAAAATAGTTTCACTCTTCCTGTTTTGATTTTGTTTTCTTCATACCCAAGAGGAAAATGCCTGTATCCAAAGCTTCTACTTACTAAATATCAGAGTTCATTGCTCATGATTTGTCCTTTTAATGTATTACTTAAGATGATAGATCCTTTTCTGAGATTTAAAGTTTAGAATGTCTTACATTTGGAATTCCTAATCAAATTTCTAGGTTCTATATGCTATTTGTATTTTGCTAATATGCTCAGTTGATGGAGTATATACAGGAGAAAAACAATATATCTGGCAGGCATATCTATTGGGGGCTGTTTTATTTTATTTTTCTCTTTCCCTCTTTTGACATTAATCACACTTTATTTGTTGTATATAAATCATACTTTATATACAACCACCAGCTGTAGACATAGTTGGGAATTATTTTTGTACAATGGTGATGTCTAAATATACTGCTAGGCAGTCTCTTCCAGAGGGCACAGAAGAAAAGCACTCGCAGACCAAATTAAAGTGCTTGAATCACAGGGGTTAATGCCTAAGTTGAAGACAGGTAGTGAGAAGCAAGGAGAAAGGAAAAGATAGGAGAGAGTGCAAGGCAGATGTGAGGAACAAACTCCCCGAATACTGCAGTACTCAGTATCCACCTCTTTCTTTCTCTCTCTTTCCCTGTACCTCTTTCTTTGTTTCTCTCCCTCTCCATCAGCCTTTCTAACAATGAGGTTATGAGGACCACAGTTAAGGCTGAACAGATAACAGGTGCTTGAAGCAAACCCACGCTCTATCAGCATGGGCAAGTACCCTTGACCTCACCTGTATAACCAGCCCGTAACCTGCTGAGTAGCCATGGAGTTTCTTTTATATCTAATTATCAGACACGGGCCATACAGAGCCTCCAAAATAGGTGTCACCAACAGTTAGTCAATTTAAGACATGAATATTGGGTGGCTCACGTACCCCATGAATATGAGTTTCCACTTACTCCTCTTTTTTTTTTCTGTCTATGTCTAGATGCTCCATATATTTTATCTGGATTTGATGGGCATTCTAAGCTACTTGCATCTCTACTTTGTTTCATTTATTCTATATACCACACTTGAATTTTCTTTAATATTGCAGTAAATATGTGTTTAGTGAGAGAAGGGAAATACAGTGACCACCAGTTACCATCTTCCAATTTTTTTGAGAGTTGCAATGTTTGAATGAATGGTAAAGTGGAAGAAATTCTAGGTAAGAGGTATGGATTTTCATTGCCTGGTTGCTTCAAAAATCAGAAACCACAGCCATAGAGAAGCTACCCATTTGTCTGACAGACTCAGAGCCCTGATTACGAACTGGAGTGAGGGAACAGGTTTGTCTATTTCAACATTAACTCCTTTGCTGGACAACTATTGTGATGCTTAAGTTAGCTACATACATAGTACATGCTCATGTTTTTCTAAGCTTCTGGCAATTTGACTTTTTGGTGTTTGCAAGTGTTCATTTGCTTTCTTTGTCTTATATATTTTTCCGGAGACTGTCTTTAGGTGCTCTATGGCAATATTTGAAATCAAGCTAGTCAATTGACACTAGTGCACAAAAGTAAGTGATGTCTATTAATGTATCTCCTTTTAATAGGAAGGACATTAGAATTAGAGATTCCAATATGACAATGATTGTGATAATGAAAGATATTTCTTTGTAAAATAAATTTTTTCTAAAATATTTAAAATGCAAATTTATGTGTATTAATAGTTTTGGGTTTTTGCTAAAGCAATTTTTTAAATTCAGATCATGTGGAAGAAGCCAAGTTTCATATGGTTTTGTTAATATATATTAATTTGTGATCATGGAATTATGAATTTGGAGGAAATTTAATAGATAAGAGTAAGAATTTAGGGACCTTATTTCTTTATTTCCTGCAAGATAAGCATACAAAGAAAAAAGAGTTTGCCT
Organism: Mirza zaza; assembly: GCA_008750895.1. NCBI lineage: Eukaryota > Metazoa > Chordata > Mammalia > Primates > Cheirogaleidae > Mirza > Mirza zaza. Next base: position 113,897 of record VSMD01133353.1, read on the forward strand.
AGAGTTTGAATCTCTGTATAGTAAACTTGAAGCCTAGATTTTCAAAATGCCAGCAAACATTAGAGAAACTACAGACAGTCTCAGGGTTCATGGAATGGAGGTATTTATTATGTGCAGGGATTTAAACCAGACTTAAGAGTGTATAGCAGTTAAAAAAGTAGTGAAAAAAGTTAAAAAGAATTATTTTCACGTTGTGCTATGGCTTGATTTGTTGTCTTATTTTTAAGATTGATATTATCTCATTCTGTTCAGTTTAATGCATCACCTTTAAAAGGTAGTGCTTTCCTAATAGATGAAACCTGGATATAAGAATCAACCCCTCCAATAGCAGTATCTCTGGTAATTATTTAATAACAACATATTGGATAAAGTCTAAAATACAAAGACAAGTCTAAAACCACAAACACAGACACATTTTCAAGAGACACGAAGCTCATTTCATCAAAAGATTCAATACATTCCCTAGAGCCAACAACTACAGGGGTTTGCTATTGCAGTTCACCTTCTTTCTCGGGAGCTAAATTATTTTTGTTATTTAAGAAACATGCACAATGTTGTTTAAGACACACACTCAGCAAGTCGTTAATGACAGTAGTTTTCTTCCACATTTACAGCACCCTTGATAAACTTTAAAATCTTAAAACAAACCAAATTCATGGAGCATTTATCTGTATGTGTTGCCAAATGACTGTGACAATACTGATTTCTTACATCAATAAACGCCATACCATCTTTTCAAGGGTCAAAAAGTTTTGTAAGCATCATACCTTAGTAAAAATTTTGACATATCAGAAAACTAAACATGACCATTCTTGGAATCAGTACTTCACTTGTTTCGTTTGTGAAAATATAAAGCTACATAGTTGAGTTTCAGTGAGAAGAGTTCTTTAGCTACTATAAGCAAAGACCTCTCCATATTTTTCTGGAGAGTTGATGGGATTTATATTAATCAAGGTTATATTAATAGAGACAAGTGCGCTGGAGGTTATATTCATCAATAAATATGTTTCTAAGGGCCCTTTTAGTGTTTAGTGTTAGCTCTTCATTCTAAGATAAACTAATCATATTATTTGAAATGTATTATTAAAAAGTTTATTTAAATATCCACAACAATAGGAAAATTGAGATTTCTTTGTTTTGTTTTGTTTTTGACAGAATCTCACTCTGTTGCCCTGGCTAGAGTCCAGTGGTGTCATCATAGCTCACTGAAACCTCAAATTCCTGGGCCCAAGAGAGCCTCTTGCCTCATTCTCCCAAGTAGCTGGGACTAGAGGCATGCACCACCACACCCAGCTAATTTTTCTATTTTTAGTAGAGACAGAGACTTTAGTAGAGGACTTTTAGTACTTTTAGTAGAGACAACTCTTACTCAGGCTGGTCTCAAACTCCTGAGCTCAAGTAATTCTCCCACCTAGGCCTTCCAGAGTGCTAGGATTGTAGGCATGAGCCACCACACCTAACCAGGAGAGCTTTTTATATTTACTCATGGATAGGAAATTATTTCTTGTGAAATATCAAGTTAGAGGCTTTTCCCTCTATTTCTTAAAAAACTGTGTTGGAATAATTGAGGTTTTTCATAAAGGAATTCCATTGAAAAAATTCAGCTATGATAATAAAGATTACCTTATTTAAATCAAACTATCTTATGGATAGGAAACTAATGTAAAGAAAGTGAAGTTGATTAAAATCATGGCTTTTTATTAGCAAAAGAAAGAGTAGAATCTTGGATATCAACATAACATCTTACCCTTCCACCATGCTATTAAGTGTAACATGAAATGAGTAGATTTTAATATGACTACTTAATTATTTAAAAAGCCTTAGGAGTCCTTCAACAATCTTATTAAGTAACATATTCAAAATAGAACTTAAAACATGTCAAAATGCTTTTAAAATTAGGGCACTTGCCATAAGTCATAAATTATCCTACTGTTAGTAAGGCAGCATGCTTGTTTAAACCAAAAATTCTGGGCAGGGCATTTGTTTGGATCTCCTCATATGAAAACTACCTCTGATTTTACCAAACCTTTTCCTATGACTTCAATATATCACCTTCATCTTTAAATAATCTTAATTCACCATACTTTCTCCTAAGTACTTAGAATAAAGTTTTCAAAATTGAATACTTTAAAAGATTACTTAGAGGGAAAGTCTCGCTGTCACCTTTCACTTTGTGGATTATAAATTACACTTATACATCTTAGCAGCAACATCAGATTAATGATATATTACAGAAGCAAGTAATCAGCATGGTATTTCCTTAATAATGTATTCCCTCAAGTGATCAACATCATAGCATTACAGAGATATTACATCCACAGTGGTTACCACAAGCCCATCATCCATGCAATTGCACATCACTCCAGTGATAGGGCATGCTAATAAATCATTTATTGCCACTTTAAAGAGAGTATTAACTTAAGGCTGGCATGAAGTAACTGAATGAATTGATTTTTTTTTTTCTTCTTCTATTACTCATTGTCATTGGAGGTGGAACTCTTGGATGTCTAAATGGAACTGGAGTTAGTGAGATTTCTATCCCTATATGAGAAACCTTAGCACTTTAGAAATGGTCTTTGCTTTGAGCTACATTTGTACTTTTGAGGAATGTAGTTCCTATTGGAAATCATGTGGGCATGTATTTCTCATTAAAAGAAAATAACTATTTAACATACTTTCAGGAAATACAACAATAGTGTAACATTTGAAAAAGTGTAAGAGGAAAATACTGAAACAAATATAATTTTTAAAAAATGTCTTAACTGTGGCTTTTTTGCATTTAGTAGAAAAATATGTTTTTCTGCCAATGACTAATAACTATAGCTGAATAGTGCAGCCTTTTTTTGTCATCCTGTTTTCTCATTTAAGTCAAGGTCATGTTTCAGATTTTTTTTCAAAAGCAGTGTTTGCGTGTGTGCATGCATGCGTGTGTGCTGTGTGTGTGTGTGTGTGTGTGTGTGTGTGTGTGTTTGAACAGAGCCCCTATCAAATCAACATGAATTCTGCTAAAATTGAAGCCAGAACAAACATCAAATTTATGGTGAAGCTTGAGAATGGATGATGAAATCATTGAAGCTTCATGAAAAGTTTATGGGAATAATGTCCCAAAGAAATCAGCAGTTTACAAATGGATAAATTGTTTTAAGAAGGGATGACACAATGTTGAAGATGGATGAAGCCTGCAGTGGCAAATCATACACATCAATTTTCAATGAAAACTTTAAACTTTTTTGAGCCCTAATTGAAGAGCACCAAAAATTAACAGCAGATAAATAACTAAGACCAGAGACATATCAATTGGTTCAGCTTGCACACTTCTGTCTGAAAAATTAAAATTGAGCAATTTTCCACTTGATGGGTATCAAAACAGTTGTGCCCAGATTATCTCCAGACAAAAGCAGAGCTTGGAATGGAAATTAAAAAAAAAAAAAAAAAAAAAGCTAGATCAAGATTGTGAAGGATTTCTCATAACAGGAGATGAAATCTGGCCTTACAAGTATGATCCTGAAGACAAAACATAATCAAAGCAATGGCTACCAAGAGGCAGAAGTGGTCCAGTTGAAGCAAAAGCAAACCAGTCAAGAGCAAAGGTCATAGCAACAGTTTTGGGGATGCAGAAGGCATTTTGCTTGTCGACTTTCTGGAGGGCCAAAGAAAAATAACATCAGCTTAGCATGACAGCTTTGAGAAAGTTAGCCAAAGTGTCAGCAGAAAAATTTCAGGAAAAGCTTCACCAGAGAGTCCTTCTCCACCATTACAATGTTCTTGCTCATTCCTCTCATCAATCTAGGGCAATTTTGTGAGATTTATGAGGAGAAATCCTTATGCATCCACCTTATTATCCTGATTTAACTCTGTCTGAAATCTTTTTGTTTGCTAATCTTAAAAGAATTTGAAAAGGACACCAATGTTTTTCAGTTGATAATGTAAAAAAAAGAAAATAAAGCAAAAAAAAAAAAAAAAAAAAAAAACAAAAAAAGTGCATTGACATGTTTAAATTCCCAGGACTCTCAGTTTTATAGGAATACACTAAATGGCTGCTGGTATCATTGCTTACAAAATTTTCTTGAACTTGATGGAGTTTATAGTGAGAAGTAAAATTTATAATTTATATTTTTATATTTTAAGTCCATTTTTCAATGAAATTTATGAAGTCCTCTGGTATCATAGGTGTAGTGGGAATTCATGAATCATCTGAAGTATGTAAAGAGTTTCCATGCCTGAGACAATTGGCTATTTCATTTTTGATTATGGTGCATCTTAGAGAATAAATCAAGTCTTGTTTTGGGAGTCCATAGCAGAACTTTTATCATCATTCCCAATTTAAAGATCAAGGCCACCCTTACCCTGACAATGGCCCTGGTACATTTCTTGTTTGGTCAGCAAAAAACTTTTGCTAACCCTACTGAGAATAGGATGATAATTGCTTTAAAACATCTGGGCTTATTAATAATAGCTGTCATATTATGAAGATAGCTACTTTTAGCAAAAGAGAACTAAATCAGAAACTAAGGATCTTCTGTTTGAGAAATCGACCTAAGGTGCAAGGCATAAAATATAAAATAATGATTAAAATTGAATCACAACTTTTACCAGTTAATATTTGAAACCATGTCAAAATTAAATTATTTTTCTCAAAGACATAAATGATATTGTGACAGACCTTTTAAAATAACTATTTAAAGAGTTTTGATAATGTTTGGAAATATTGCTGTATTTGTAACTACTGCTTTTCATTGATGCACATTTGAAATGCAGTAGGATGTTATTTTTTCTTATCCAGTTCACCTGGTTTTCCAATTGCTTTTCATATATTGTTCCCTGCAGCTTTCCATTTTTTCCCAATTGAACCTGAGAATGTCTCAGCATGAGAGACTGATGCTTATTTGCAGGTTCAGTTATTTTCTCTGGTAAAAGTGGTTTTCATTTTGTTTGGTATTTGGTTCCTCTGGTCCTGATATTGTGGGCTAAGAAAATGATGAAGGGCAAAATATTAACTTGTGTTATGGTTTTAGATGATAGACTATTGCATTTTAACTTATTCTAATTTATTAATAAATATTTAATAGGTTTTATTAACAATTTGTATAATCAGTTAAGTGTTCAGAATACTTAAGTTGGTTTAATATCATTCCATCTTAAGAGAACTCCGAATATTCTGTTTAGTTCACCTGTTTTGCTTTTTCACATTGAATATAGTTAGCTGGGTATGTATGGACCTATTGAACTCCATGTGAAGTTCCATGAGGACACAGTCTGATTTATGACTTTGTTGCACCTACCATAAAGCATATTGCATGACACATTGAAGGTTTACTATTGAATACACACACACATGCACACACTCACAGTTACAGACACACACACACAAATGAGACCTAATTTTATGTTGCCTATAAGTAGCTTATTCAAATATAAAGGCACAGAATATATTAAAATATTAATATAAAGGATAGACTAAGATATAACATTCTAACATTAATCAGAAGACAACTGGAGTGGCTGTTATTATTCAAGTAGATTTCAGAACAAGGAATATTGCTACAGATAAGATGGATATTTCATAATTATAAAGGAGTTTATTAATCAAGAGTATGTAAAAACATGAATATTTATGTACCTAAAAACAAAGCTTCTAATTATATGAAACAAAGACTTACAAAGTTACAAGAAAAAAAAGAGACACATATATACATATAAGCAGAAATATTAGCATCTCCCTCAATAACTGGCATAGCAAATAAACAGAAAATTAGTAACAAAATAGAAGACTTCAGAATGTGATTGTATTAGTCATGTTTCTCCAAAGAAACAGAACCAATAGAGTATATGTAGACATATAAGAGGTGATTTAATGCAGGAATTATCTCATGGAGGCCGAGAAGTCTGACAATATGCTGTCTGCAAGCTGGAGACCTAGGAGAGCCAGCCGTGTAGGTGTAATTTAGCTGGGTTCAAAGTCCTCAGAACCAAGTAAGCCCATGGTTAAACTCTCAGTTGGAGGCCAAAGGCCTGAGAAGCTGAGAATTCACTTGTATAAAGTTGAAAGGGTGAAAGCCCAAGAACTTAGAGTTCTGATGTCTGATGGCAGGGGAAGATGGATGCCCCAGCTGCAAAAGAGAGAAAGAATTTGCCCTTCCTCTGCCTTTTTATCCTGTCTGGGCCCTCAACAGATTACTGACACCTGTCCACAATGTTGAGGGCAGATCTTCTTTATTCAGTCTACAGATCCAAAAGCTTGTCTCTTCTGTAAACTCCTTTATGGGTACACTCAGAAATAATGTTTTACTATGTATCTGAGTATTCTTTAACCCACTTAAGAAAAAAGATAACAACCACAAACTGTTATGGGGGTTACTTCAATGATATATTTGTCAGGTGAGAGAAGTGAGATTTGAATGTTGGTCTTGGTTAGAAAACATGCTAACCATTGATTATATTTTTATTACTTATTTATTTTATATATCTTTATAGAAAGAAATATAAAAGCTAGGTTTTACAGAAAATGGTCACCTATAGAAAATAGTGTCAGGAGCTCATTGGTATGGAAGCAAATGTTTTGAGTATATATTTTTACGGAGCTCAATTCTGAACCTTTTTGCACATTTAAAAACCTAAATTTATTAAAAATGATAAACTTTAACAATTAAATATAAATACTGACTTAAATAAATGAGTGCATAAAACTGAAAACACAAACAAAAAATAGTAATTAAATTAATTAAATACAGCATGTTAAATTCTTAGTGAAATATATCCTAAAGAATTGCAAAGAAATCTTAACCTATACATAAAAAATTTATATTTATAAACTGATAATAGTGTCATAATTTCAAAATTATTAATTATATTATACAATAAAGCAAAAAGTAAATGATATCAATTTTCACTTTATGAGAAGAAAGATATAAGCATGGCATGTGGAGAGTTGACAATATAAAATTATGAAAATTTAAAATGTATTCCCAATTTGATGTCAGAAATGGCTAGAAGGAAACACACTCCAATGGACCTGTACACATATAGCACCTAGATCTTTGTTTCTAAATATTATTTGCCACTACAAGGAACCAGGATTCAAGTACATTGTAAACCTGAATTGTGTGTGTGTGAGAGAGAGAGAGGGAGGGAGAGAAAGAGAGAGAGAGAGAAAGACAGACTAAAGGTGGGGGAAATAGAGATTAAAAATAAAAGCTTTTTGGAGATCAGTATTAGCTAATAAATATAGAAGAATGATAGAATTAGAAAATTCTTCCAATGAAATATTTAGGCAAGAGTAGTCATTCACTGGGAAAGAGGATGTTATGGAATAAGATATTCAGTCTCAAATTCACCTGACAAATTGCTAATTAAAAACAACATATGTACCAACGATAATAAATGGATAGCCTGAATCTTATGATGAAGAAGCAATACAACACAGATTTGAGCCTACAAAAAGCCTCAAGTTTTTTTAAAAGTTAATGTCATGGAAAAGATGTGTAGATAATTCTATATTAAAAGACATAATAGCCTTGATTTAATCTTGATTTGAAAAAAAGAATATGAGAATTTTGAGATAATTGGACAAAATTTAATATATAATTAATATATAATATAATATCTAATAAATAAATATATATAATATATAAAATTATGTTTTTGAATTAAATTTAATTTTCTCAGAAATAATAATGGTAATTTGTAGGGAAGCATCTTTTATTCTTAGAGATACATGCTGAAGAATTTAGAAATGAAGGGTTATGATGCTGGACTTTACTTTCAAAAGTTATAACACATAATATCAATATTTATGTTTGTGTGTGTATATAAACAAATATGATATGTAGTCATTTATTATACTATTTTTCTCAATTTTTAAAACAATATGGAAATTTTCAAAGAAAAAGTTCAAAAAAGTATTTTTTGTTTAATTTATTTTTGAACAACTTTGATATATGTATTTACTTGTGCATTGGCTTACTATATTTCCTAAAATAAATCAATTTTATTTTCATTAAAAATATGCAAGTAGAAACTTAATGTTAACATGATAACAATATTACTGAATAAACTACGGTAGATAGAAGATAGAACTCTATGAAGATAATAAATTTAACCTTTTTAAATTTTTATTATTTATAAAATTTCTCATTACTTATCCACAAGGTGACTTAATATATATTTTATGATAGTTGAAGTAAACATTGTGAAGTTTTGCTAAATTTGAATCAGTTTCAAATTTATGGTATAAATAGTATAGTAGACATCATTCCACTTATATATAAAGTAATTATTTATTTTGAATTTGTCTGCTTTCTTTGCCATCCAATAGCATTAAAGAAATTATAGCTACATTGAAAAATACCAGAATTCTCCTAAAGGGTTAACAAATTTTTTGGATACTGTATGGTCTGTGCTGGATTGAGAATGATGTTGTCTTCTCAGTCTCAGTTCTGAGAAAATGCCTGCAGCTTTTCTGGGTGTCTATTCCTCTCACAGTCTCCTGGCTTCTCTCCAAGTTAGTTCTCCCATGGACTGGGTTGCAAGGTTTCTCATTGGAAAGATAAATCCCAGAGAAAGACTGCCTGCCCCTCTCATGTCCTGGGGCTTCACTCACTTTTCTCAGCCCAATGCTGCCATGGAGGCACTCAATAGAGTATGGAAGGGCCAAAATTCAGCTTAAATCAGATGTGGGTCCCTCAACTTTGGACTTCCCAATATCCAGAACTATAAAAAATAAATTTCTTTTATTTATAAGTTACCTAGTCTGTCATAATCTGTTATAGCAGCACATATAGACTAAAACAGGAAGCTAAATCAATGTATTATAACAAGTAGTTTGACTCACACAGCTCTTGCAACAATAAATTTTAGTCCTTATCAGTCTCTGTTAACTCCCTCCCATGAACATGCAATCATTTAGTGTTTTTCTTTATAATTTTAAAAGCCTTATATCATCACACAAACACATACACACACACACACACACACACATGTGTGCGGCCAACTATGTATGGTGATGGATGTATAGATTAATTTGACTATGGAAAGTGAATCTGGGGGAAAAAGAAAATAAAATTACTAGAACTGTAAACAAGGAGTTAAGGTTTTAAATTATGCTAAGGAAACGTCAAGAAATCTCCATTATGGTATGATTTACTGTTGGCCAATTTATGAGTTGACATGTTTTACACCCACTCTATTTGATGAACAAAAGTATAGTGTAATGGTAGTGTTAAAAAAGAGAGAGTGTGAAAAAGAAGAAGGGAGACAATAGTACCCTGGAAATGTATTTTTTAACTTGAAACATTGCTACTGTGCCAGCAGTTGTCAAATGGAATTATTTTGTGTCATCTTGGCAGTTAAGATGAGTGTTCTGCCTTCCAACTAGAAAATTACTTCCTTATCCCTAGCTGAATAGTGAAGTTTCAGAAAAAGTGTTGAAAAAAATTAAAAGGGTAAAAATAATCTGTCATAGGGAATCGCATTTTACCATTTAGGATACTGTGTCAGAGATACAAGACAGGATGATGACCCATTAGGAGATAATAATACAGACACATGACCTAATATTAAAGATGGACGCTTGCTTCGTGAAAGATATTTTTCCCAGTAATGCTGACTTATTACATGCAGTGGTCCCTCTGTGATTCACTTCACAGTGCTGCCAATGGCACTGACTTTTAAAATATCATTTATAAATAAAAATTTGATCTTAATATTTCTGAACATTAATGAAGCTAAATCAAAGAAAATACTGATTCAAGAAAGGCTATGCAACAGGGAATGTCAGAATGCAGAACTTTTCCCTGACATGTTCTTATTAGAAAGAAAAGTCACAAGAAGTTCAATGAAGTTCCAAGTTAAGCCAGCAATGCAAAATAAACAAATAAATAAAAATGTTTAAATACAGAATGTTTGCCCTTTCTTCTTAACAGAGTCATGAAGATAATTGAAGTAAAGATTTTATCGCAAATTATTTTAATTATTCATTTAGGGCATATTGTCCAACTTCGCATGATCTTTTCTTATTCAAGATCATAGTATTATTAGCTTCTATAATTTATTCAATTACTTGTTGCATGTCTACTTTACGTACATGACCAATGCTTTTAAATTAAAGGATATTTCACTTCTTTTTTACCAGCTATGAGCAACTGAAAAGGATTCCATTGTTGGATATCCTAATTTCCCTAATTTGGTTAATGTACATTGTATGCCTATATCAAAACATCACATGTACCCTATACAGATAGACAACTATTATGTACCCATTATAATTGAAAATAAAAAATAAAATAAATATAATAAAAATATATCTATAAGAGCAATCTTTTAATTATATGTTTATGTATTAATATTGTTATTATGACTTGACATTAGATGGTTCATCTTCTCTTTGTCTTTGATGTAGCCATTTAAAGTAATGTATTGAAATTAGAGTCCTTTTCTGCAGCTTTTGCCATATATAGTACTTGTGCTAGAGTATTGATTTTGGTAGAGAGCATAAAGGAAGTCAGACCGAATGAGACTGTGGGTCACCTTAATTTCCAGTCCATACAACATTGCCTTCCCTGCACTTGGGAGCCCTTGATACATACATAACACTCAGCTTCAATCTAATGTCCTAGGACCAAGCACAAACAGGACTGATACACAATTCTAATTTACAACACTTCTACATCTTCCATCTTCACTTATAACTACATGTTCAAAATTATATATATACATATCATCACTCTGAAGAAGGTTGCACCTGATGATACTTGTTACATTTCACTTTATATTTAGTATCTCAAGTCTGAACACTAACTATTGGCTTATTATTTTTTTTCTCTCCTCTTTCGAAGAAAACCAAATATAAATAGTAAAATAATGAATTAATACTGAGTTAAATGCTAGGAGAATTGATTAATAGCAAAGTCTTCAATTAATTAAAAGGAGAGGGAAAATGTAATAATACAGTTCTACTGAATGGGAAATAAATGGTAGTTATAAACTCAAATATATTAGTGATTATATTAATGTAAAATATTAATCATTCCATTGAAAACACTAAACATTTCAGGGTATATTTTTAAAAAGTGGAAGTCAAACTAAACAAGTGTACATACACTGTGGGACACTTCTTTTAATAACTGATAAAACAACCAGAAAAAATTCAGAAAATAAAAATAGAAGATCTGAACCAATCTTGACCTAATTTACGATTAGATAAATTAAAGAAAATATTTAATAAAGGCTACAAAGAAAATCTCGGCAGCCAACAATTTGATTATTTGGAAATATTAATGAAATTTATAAACCCCTAATAAGACTAAAATCAAGAGGAAATACAAAATAACAATATGAGGAATAAAATAGGATTCACTACAGATCTTAATCATATTGAAAAGATCAGAATATTACCTAAAACTTTGTGCTAATAACTGAAACTTTAGACAATGTAAATAAAATCCACATACAAAAGTTACCAAAATTTACAAATTAAGAAAATTCTTAAAAATCTGAGGAGCTTATTGTGGAGATAGATTTGATTTGTACCTGGCATGAACACACTCTATCTCTGAAGATGCCTGGTGTCTAGCTTTTGACTCTCATCCAGAAATGGAAATTATAATGGGCTATTTAAAAGTACAAAACTCCTTTTGTGAGCCCAATGCTAGTTTCTTCACCATCCTTGCAACAGCCTAACCGGTTTGACACAGTTGGCTTGGCACAAGGGATACTGAGAGCATGGTTGGTGAGCTCTCACAAGCAAGCTGAGATTCCTCGCACTGTTTATGGAGGTTCAGGCTGGGTATGTAGTTTGGTACTAGGGAATAGTGGGCCCATGTTTAGCTTGTGAATCAGTATCCCAGAGACTTGTGATGTGTGCCTGCATCTCTGTATCTTGCTGTATCTTATTATTTGTCTTTACATTTGTGTGGAGTCTTGTGAGTCATTTGAAATAACTAAACTTGGGAAAAATGAACCCACATATTAATATTATAAATACACTGAATATGTAACCAAACCTTTTCAAAAATACCCCAAATGACTAAAAAAGCAAAACACCACACAAGAACCTGGATTCAGGTAGATTTATCACTCCTGTATTCTTCCAAATGTTTAAGGAAGATGTACTCTCAACCTTACCTAAACCCTTCCAGAAAAGAGAGGAAAAATTTTCCAAGTCATTTTATGGGTTCAGCATAACTGTTATATTAGAACCAAAGATATTAAAGGAAGGAACTTACAGATTAATTATTTTTAGAAATATAGATGTAAAATTCCTAAATAGAAATGTCAACAAATTAAACAACCAAAATATACTGGGGCTAATGCATCAAAACAGTGTACTATTTATCTTAGGAACTGAAAGATGATTTAGCATTTAAATACCAATGCAATGCGATTTTTCCAACTAGTAGGAAAAAGAAAAAGCATCTGAATAACTCAACAGATTCTAAACAAAGTCATTTGATATAAAACAGAGAAACTTGCTTAAAATGATCTAAAATTATCTAAAATTAAAATTATTCATGATGGTAAATAATTGAGAACTTTTCTTTTGAACTTTTTAGTAACTATCACCATTTGTATCCAGCATTTTATAACCTTGGGAGCAGTGCCTGACACTTAATGTATTGTTACTAATTGTTAGCTCTGCAACTGTTAATTTTAACTGAATGAATTTTTTTAATCACCTATCAAAGTTAAGATGCTCCGTTTCATTATGTTGCTTGGCCCACATTACTTAATTTCAGATTTCAATATGCAGGTATAATTCCTATTATGATACTCTCTGCAACTCTTCCTTTTTAAATAGAATAATCCTAGCCAGAAATCTCCTATGGGATATAATTCCCTCCTTTTTAATTTTTTTTCTAAAAATAAATTTAGAAATATTTAGAAACATTAGATATGTAAATTATTTCTAAATAAAATGTTTAGAAATACTATATTTCTAAAATAAATCTAATTTATTATATTTTAAACTTAGTGTTTTTACAAATTCTTCACCATCAAATCCAACAAATTGTCTTGTACTAATTTATTGCATGAACTTTTTTATCAAACTCTATTATCATTATATTCATCCTGACCTTCCTCCCAACCCCTACAAATCTTTGACCTTTAACAATGTCTCTTTAACAGTTCCCTGTAATACAGTGTCCTCATGATCTCCTCTGAATCCTATAAATTCTTAAAATACAAGATTACATAGGAACACCCTCTCTAACTCCTCTGACATATTCAGATCCTGATATAATTTGAACTCTAAATCACATTATCCTTATTTTGTACTTATCATAAAGTCTTCCATATTGTGCATTTGGATATCAATAGTTTATGGACACAACTACATCGAAAGCTTCTGAAGCCAAGGAGATTACATCTTGGCTTTTTATTATCTCCCAATATGTTTATCATATTTTGCCATCATAGAGATTGACTGGTTTATTTTTAAATGGCTCTCTAATAACAAACAACTTTCCTAGTTACAGAACTGGGGCTAGGATGAGGTAAAGGAGGTGTTTGCCTGGGCACAAAATTAAGAAAGACACTGAAAAAACTGACTTAGTAATAAAGGAAAAAAATAATTTAGTACATTTTTAACAAATTATAATTAATGTAAAAATTCATGATGCTCTACATATGAAATTTTAAATAAATGCATGATGTGTATTACTGAGTTTGTCTTTTGTCTCAGACTCAAGTGTCATTCATGACAGTAATGCTCATTTATAAGCCAAGAAAATGTAGAAATAACCAGCGTATTTTCCTCTTTCCATTTGTATATGATAACTTTAATATCAAAACTGAAATAACAGAATGGCATCCAAAATCCTATGGGACATCTAGGGTGTACTTAATTTTCAAATACTTTATTCTGTTAGGGAATAAGATATAGTGTTCAGACCTTAGATATTGCTGTTACACAGACTTATTTCAGAACCGTGGCCCTTTTAAAATTATTATTAACTGGAAACTCTTGAGAAAATTGCCTAATATTTAAGATATAGTTTTGTAATTTATAAAAAGGAAAGGATATTGAACGTCCTTGTAGAGCTATTGTGAAGATTAAGGAATGTAACTAACACATTTAAAACAAGTGCTGGAAGCATTGTAATAATCTCTAAATTACAGATATAATGGTTACCACAATCCATTCGTAAGATATGTTAAAAGAATCCTTTTCTGGTCTGTGATGAATCTGAAAACACAGATGACTCCTGAGGAGTGGAAGAAAATTTGTTCTGTGCTTCCTGAAATTTATGGACAGCTACAGGTCAATAGTGCACTGGGAGGAACCAGGAACGCTAGGATTCTCAGGATAGGTCAGGAGCTTCAGTAAGACTCATCAATCCCTTCCTGGGAAAACCCTCTCAATGCCAAGAACAAGCTGCAGTTAGCATAAAACAAGTGGATGGAGCAGGAAGGACACCACTGCCCATGGTGCTGTGGAGCTAGGTCTGATGCAATAAAATTAAATGTTGCTCTCTCTAGACCTGGATATATGGGCACAACACATTAGAATCCTTTGAGAATGGCATGGGCTCTAGAGAAATAAACATCATGTACAATTTTACTCAACAAGGAATCAGTAAGCAGTTATTAAGGACCCAAAATACAAATAAATAAAAAAAATAAACAAAAATATGCAAAATCATTAAAATACTGATAAAACATGATCCCTGTGTCCAATGACTCACAATCTAATGAAAAGACAAAAAAATGAGTATAACTCAAGAAACACTGGAAAATTATTATATTTATTACAGAAATAATAAGAAATGTCTACAGGGGTGAGGGTTCCTTTTACTTTTTTCTGATAATCAGAGTGCAGAATAATGTACTTAATGTTGCAACATTAGTACTTAAAAATAAAAGTAAAAAGCAGATGTGTCAGAGGTTATAGTCAGAATATATGAATACATTTATTTTTACTCAAAAAATACAATGACCTTAACCTACCAGCAAGAAACTAATAACATTGGTTACTTTTATTAGGTAAAAAATGGCATACTCACAGGCTCAAGGGTGAAAGTAAGACAAAATCTCAACATGATTTTTGCCTTCGAATAAGTAAATCTCTTGATTTCATAAAATAATAACAAAGAGACCTATATTAATAAAAAACTCTACAAATAGAAACAAATGGAAACAAATCAACCTAAACTTATATCAGTTTAATAATATTCACATGGGAAGAAATCATTTATGACAAGTGAGTTAAGGAAAAGGATGTAAACTATACTTTAAAAATGTACTTTGAAGTGGATGCATTTGAATGAGGAAAAAGTACAAGAAAATACTGTATTACATTTCACTGGTGTTATTTTGTAGTACAACTAATACTTTGTTTTGAAATTACTGTCATACATTGCAAGATAAGGCAAATAATTAATTATGCTAATGATGATACAAATGAAGATTTTCAGTATTGGAGAACATAAATAAAATAATAAAAGAAAATAAATAATAGCATAATATTAAAATTAAGTGGAACTATCAATATATACAGATTCAAAATACATGTGTACATAGATTTTAATATATACAAAACATTTACAATATATAATATGCAATATATAAATAAATGCATATAAATAATTACAAATTTACTTTTAATGTTTATAATCTATGTTTAT
This sequence comes from Mirza zaza, assembly GCA_008750895.1. Classification (NCBI taxonomy): domain Eukaryota; kingdom Metazoa; phylum Chordata; class Mammalia; order Primates; family Cheirogaleidae; genus Mirza; species Mirza zaza. The sequence goes on from VSMD01133353.1 coordinate 129,517, forward strand.
TTGAATGTAAACATATTTATATACATACATATGTGTATATTTTTTAAGGTCTGTTGACCGAGATAACTTGAAGTAATTTACCTCAGTAATAAAGAGTAACCTTAGCATCAGGTTGAAGTTTCTAATATCATTTTATATTCAATAAAATCAAGGCTCTGTGGAGAACATTTGATTTCAGGAGTGAAGAAAGGAAAACACAAGATGAGCCTGGGATATTACATTGTGCTGAGAAAAGGCAATGTTTAATAAATAGAGGAGGGCTGTATAAACAGGATATAAAATCTGCTTGAAGGGAATTTCACTATTTAGAGCTTGTGAAAAAATAATTATTTTTGTTGGATAAACATTTATTGAATTAAAATATCCATTAGCTCCTAATACTGTTTGCACAATGTAAAGCTAGATAAAACCCATATGGAATCTTTAGATATAGCTACTAAACCTTTTCATTTCTTGAAAATATGTGTAATTAAATACAGAAAATTCAAAACTTATCAAATCTTTCTAGCAAGACTTCTATTTCAGGATAACTAAATGGTATCAGTAAATATGGAAATGAAAGAAAATCATAGTTTTACAACTCATAAGAGTATATTCTCTATTTCTTTCAGATATCAGCAATTGCTTTCAAGACCATTAAGTGAATGGCTGATAGTGTATTAGATATTTGTATGATGCCAAATAAATACTATATGTATTCCTTACTACTCAGAAAGGAACAAAAATATCTACCATCAGTGCCTAAGCCATTGATAAACCTTAGCAACAATGTGGTAGTGCAGCTGGGATGATTAAGTACTATGTGATATGTGACACTACAAAGTATACAATCTCTAGGATGCGTTTTAGTCAAAAACCTGAATCTACACTTTTTAGAACTAATTTGCATTTTATAGAAATAGAGAGTATTGGGAAGGAAGGTTATATTAGGAAGGAAGATTATACTTCAAATAAGTATTTCAAAATATCGAAAAGTTGAAATAATCTGGGGGACAATGACCTTGATCTTTTTAGTAAGTCAGTAACCAAAAAACATAAAAAACTGTTCTAGATGAAAGGATCATATGAATCTAAGGCAATGAGAGATCCTAGATTGTATATGGCCTGGAACAAAACAGCTTTGAAGAAAATTTTAGAAACAAAGTGGAATCTAAATATAGAATGACTATTAACAGGATAAAAATTGTAGAAATGGAAATGTAGAAATCCCTAACTCAAACACATAGGTTAAAAATGTAGAACGGGAGAATATTTAGAAGGATGTCACCAACATATTGACAGTGATAATCTTTGGGTAATAGGGCTATGAGTTATTTTCTTTCCCTCCCTCCCTCCCTCCCTCCCTCCCTCCCTCCCTCCCTCCCTCCCTCCCTCCCTTCTTTCCTTCCTCCCTCCCTCTCTCCCTTCTTTCTTCCTTCCTAGCTTCCTTCCTTCCTTCCTTCCTAGCTTCCTTCCTTCCTTCCTTCCTTCTTCCTTCCTTCCTTCCTTCCTTCCTTCCTTCCTTCCTTCCTTCCTTCCTTCCTTCCTTTCTTTTCCTTTCTTTCCCTGCTTCTAAAAGTATATTGTGTGAATATCTCGTTTTTAAAGTACAAAATATATTTTAATCAAAATACAATAACTTCTATATAAAAACCAATGAGGGGCTGGACGCGGTGGTTCACACCTATAATCCTAGCACTCTGGGAGGCCAAGGCGGGTGGATAGCTCGAGGTCAGGAGTTCGAAACCAGCCTGAGCAAGAGCGAGACCCCGTCTCTACTATAAATCGAAAGAAATTAATTGGCCAACTAATATATATAGAAAAATTAGCCAGGCATGGTGGTGCATGCCTGTAGTCCCAGCTACTTGGGAGGCTGAGACAGCAGGATCACTTGAGCCCAGGAGTTTGAGGTTGCTGTGAGCTAGGCTGACGCCAAAGCACTCACTCTAGCCTGGGCAACAGAACGAGACTCTGTCTCAAAAAATATGTAAAAATAAAAATAAATAAAAAAATAAAAACCACTGAGGAAGAGCTATCCCTGACCACCCTCAGAACGGCTTCAAGCAACATCTGAGATGATGTGCAACAGAGGGATGAGTTTGGAGTACTGACAGCCTGTGAACCCATAGCAAGAGCACACAAGTCAGCAGGCTCTGAGAAAACAGACTGGAAAGGTGCAGTAGTGTATAAGCAGAGGATGCATAGGGGTAAATGACAGCAGAAGTGCAGTCAAGACACTGGACAGAGGCTTCTCTGGTGACTCAGAATAATATTTTAAAATTGCTTATACTGTTAATAATAACTAAGTGGCTTCAGGCAATTCAGTAAATTGGAATGGGCCTCAGCCTTCTCACCTGCAAAATAACAGAATTGGATGCAATAATTTCTTAGGATCTTTCATACCCATTACTAAAAAGTAATATCATCCACATGACTTGCTACTTCTTTCTGACTGGACTGGCCTTCCCCCAATGTGAGCAACCTGGTCAACTCAGATCGACCTTTCAAAAACGAATGAATTTTATTTTTGTTTTAAAATCACCCCTAACTTCTTCAAACACATGAAATCATTGTCCATTCCAAATCTGTGACCGCTTTGTCCATATTTTCATTTTTTACTTTTCATGGTGTGTTACCGCTGACAACTTGCATACTGGCTCCTCTATGAGCTTGTCTCTTCTACAAGGCTATGATACTTGTCCTTACATTCTTAATTCTCTGTGCCTCACACAGTATCTGGCTCATAATAGAGATTCAGTGTTTATAGATTGCATTGAGCAAACCTGTAAATAAAGCTCCCAATATAATATTAGTCTGTTGTGATTAAATGATTGATAAGGACAGCAGATATATTTTTTTTAAAAGAGAGCAATGCCAGAATCACCATCCTGTGTCATACATAATGCCATATTGCTTCCTCACTCCAGTCTTGACTAGCTGTGTTGCCTGGAGGCTTATTTTAGTTGGTAATGGAACATTGATTGTTTATCTGATTTAGTTGCTCTAAGAACACGCATTTTGATTATCTTTGTGGTGTTAAAAATAACAAAATAATTAAAAATGAGTAAACCTTAAATTGGAAGTGCTGAGTCAACTCAAAGTAGCATTGCATCTGCAGATAAAGGATGAAGGAGATTATGAAGACAGTAAAGAGAATGACAGAATGTTCTCTATTTGGCCTGCATTCACTGCTCTTCCACTATGATTTCCAGTGTCACATCTCCTCAAATATCCACGTGTTGTTCTATTCTGTTATCAAATTCAGTTCTAGATATTTTATATGTATTCCATGATCACATTAGGTTTAAAAAAGAAATTGTTAATTTTGTTCTTACTCTGTACATATTTTTATGAATTTCTTAAAAACTTATTTTGATTTATACATTTGAGAGCTTTAAATTCTTAATTGGAAAAGTAACTGTAAATATGGCATTTTGGAATGGTGGTCATTATAAACACTGATTTTTCAGCTAATTTTATAAGTTGCATTTTCCTTTTTCATATACTCATTGATGACAAGGAATTGAGATTTACCAACGTGTATAACACAGAACAACAAAGGAATAAATCTTCAGTGCATTTCTGAAGCAGCAATAGAGATGATTCTGCAAGTTGCTGTATGCATAGAAACAGGAAAGTTCTCAATACATGCAGTGCTACTACATCAACCAAACACATTTACAAAGCGTTGGAGCCAGCGGGTTGGCTCCTTCTATATGAGATGTCTGAATTATGTTGACAGTCTAATAATGTGGCTGAGTAGCTAAAGGCTGATGCAGACCTTCAGGAGTTAGTAATGTTGCTGCAACATTTTACAATATTAATGGCATCATGGAGATAAATGAGACTAATATAGTTTGAAAATGATCATCTCTCTTGTTTTAAAGAAAGATTTAAATGCATAAATATTATATATTTACATGCATATGCCTCATCATTCACATTATATGTCTTAGTACACTGAACATCGCATATAAAATAGAAGGAAGCAAGAGTGGTATAAAATCTTTGTGAAATCCAACCTAACATTTTCTTGAAAGGCTAATCAAAGCATAGTAAATAATAAAGATTGATTTTAAATTCTAATGTGATATTTAAGAGAGAGGAGAATGCACATTTCTTTTTTTCTCAAACAATGGCTATACCAATCTATGGCTATATGATAAAAATCCATAAAATAATGCATTAAATTTTTTTGGTATGAATGAGCATGTCAACTAAATTGATATACACAACAAGATGCTTTATATTTGATGAAAATTTAAAATACAGTCACAATACTTCTCAGTACAAAAAAGTTGATGAGTTTATTTCATTCCATTTTAGCAGTAACATGTATTCAACAGAGGGGGACTCAATATTACAGAAGTTAAAGCCTATTTATTATGAAGTGCTTTGCATTCAATATGGTTTTCCTAAAACTGAAATACTTCTAATACCTATTCAGAAAAATTCAGTTAGAAAGTAACAGGAAGAATATTATATTTCTGGCTGTTTAATTCATTTTAACTAATTGCTTATATATTCATTTGTAGAAACAGATGTTTGTTCTCAATAATTGCTTTAACATGCATCGACTGCAAGTTAAAGAGTCTACAAAAACAAATATGTGAAAACACCTTCATGGCATGAGTTAAAAGGACATTTTTGTCTTTTATGTGATAATAAATGGTTAAAATCGTCATCAATTTTCAGCATCTCACTTTTCTTTGTTTCAGAGGATGAAAAAGTATATGTCCAAGAGAAAATTTTAAAAAGTGAAAATAATAAGCCCCAATAGACAGCACCACAGTGATTTGATTCTGATGAAATAATTAAATATGTGAATAAAAGGAGGAAATCATATGACAACTATAGCTGTGTAAAACTGCACATTGCAGGGATCAGAAAGCGTCTTACAACACCTAGCACTCCTTGGATATTCTTTGAAAAGTTGTCAAAGCAACAAGATCATTAATATTTTTTCTGGGACAAGAAGTCCTCTTACAGTAATCTGGGTCCAGACAGCGAGCACTGTCTTACCATCCACATATTCATCCATTCGACAATAGTTATTATGCACCTTTTATTTGGAAAGCATCTTGATCAGACACGGTGGGGGATACAAAGACGAGTAAGATAAAGTTTATAGTAAAGACAACCATGTATTATGTGCCAGTTCTTTAATTCAGGCCAATCCATCATAGTCATTTCATGAAAATAACTTATAACAAAATTAAGCGAGTTTTTTTTTTTTTTCACAGTAGTTCACTCCCTGCCTTTACTTCTGATTCACATATCCTTGGCTTCATGTCCCTGGTATAAAATCTCTAATTTCTATGTTCTTTTTAAATGTACCTACCATGCACCTATTCTTGTGGATTCTCCACTTCCTTCAAAAGCCTTGAAGTTCTTGCATGGTTTCTGACTTTGCTCAAACCTTCGATTGTGGTAGCCTCTGTTGTTTCAGTTGACAACACCCTATTTGGATCCTTTCACACTTGCAAACTCGTCTGCTGGCAGCTAGTTAAAATAAAGCCTTACCAACTACTAATGTCATGATAAAGGGATTTGGATATTTTATTTGAAATAGAATGAAAGTGGATTAAAATATAATATAATGTGAGGACACAGATGAAAGGCAATTATGAATGCATATGCACAGAAATAAATGAAAATTATTTCATCAAAGCATAAAATGTTTATTCATTTAAATTAGAAATTCAAGCATGTCTTTAGCCATTTCCTTGGTGGTTTTTCATTCTTTATCATATAATTTCGAAGTCAGTGGCAAAAGTTTTAAGCTTGGGAAGAGAGCACCCCATTTCCAGGTATCAATTTCTATATCAGGTAGCATTCTTCCTGTGTAGCAAATCATCCCCAAATTTAGTTGCTTATAAGAGCTGTGTATATCAAAGTTTATTTTGATAATCTGTGATTGCTCTGGTTCAATCAGTTTTGTTGCCCATGCCTCTAAGATGAGTGAGTGTGGTGGTTGAAAGCTTCTACATGGTGTGTGGCAGACTGGTGGTTCAACGTGGCCAGCTTATTATCTGTTCCGTGTGGTTTCTTGGTGTTCAGAAGCCTAGTCTGTTCATATTCATGAGGTTGGACAGAGCAGACGTTGATGTCCAAACACTTTTTAATCCTCCATGTGCATCATGGTTGGTAATGTTCTGTCAGCCATTGCAAGAGATTGTATGCAAGTCATTGCATGGCCAACCCTTATTCAAGGATGGCGATAGAGGTTACATATTTTGATGGGGGGGGGGGAGAACTTATGATCATGTTTAACTCTACCACAGTATGTTTCCATTTGTTCTCTTTTGCTTTTTTCTATCATAAGAAGAACACCTTCCCCCGGGAAG